>BQKZ01000408.1:148662-159419 GCA_036244855.1 Temnopleurus reevesii
TTGGGAGAAGACAAGGGGGGTGAAGAAATGAAGAAAAAAATATGAGTGAGAAGGAGAGCGATAGTGAAAGAAAGAATATTATCAGAGCATAGAAATTTATATAGGCTACATATCTACATGTATGATCAGAGCATTCAGTTCCAAAAAATGTAATGTAAAACCGCTTTGTGCGTTGTACACGATGAAGACTGAACTGCTCTTTGTATGACACAAGTGGGCTTTAGCTGATACTCAGGCCATTGGCCCTGAATTCTGCATACTTTCTGCATGAATCACCATACAATGATCCTTTTTTAGGTAAACTGGCACTGACGGTAAACAAGGGATTTAGGTAAACAGCCAATCCGCAGACCTGTAAACAAGCCAAATAACACTTGTGTTGAATGGTGCGGACGAACGCTGTGCCACCCACAAATACAGGGGTTTTTATGACACAATTCTTGTCCCAATTAGCTTTATTGCAGTTTTAGGAGTAATTGCAATCAAGAAATATGTTAAATTTGACTGTAATTGACTGTAAATCTGAGCACTTTATATCGTGCTATGAATTTTGTAATCGTGGCTAAAGCCCTCAACTTTTGAGAACATTTGAAGAAGAAGTGCATGTAGTATTTTCTCGAGAAGTGTACACTGTACAATGTAATTTCTGAAATCTGAGTGAGGATTATATTAAAGTTGTCGAATAACCAGAATATTGTATCCATGTGAACACTGCAATTTTTGGGAAGGGTTGCATACCAGGGAATAATTTTCCTGGCATTGCAAATTTGCTATGCATTTTTGCAGGATTGTTATTGTTTAACAACTTTTTCACATAGAACTGTTCAGTTAAATGTTGAAAATGATTTCCCAATGACTAAAACGGATATTCAAATGTGAAAAGTAAAATTATTCCCGATGTACATGTATGCTAATGTTCTACCATTCAGTTGAAAGGATTGTGTTAGGGAATGGTCTACCATTTTGTTGGAAGGGTTGCATCGGCTGATATCCTTGGTTTGATCTTGTTTGGACTCATAGGCGTACTCCCTACAGCTGAGTAAACCCTCATCTGACGAGCACCACTCCGGCAGCGGAAATTTTCCCCAGATTTCTTGATGCGCTTTTGATCTTCTGGAAGCCATGAGATTTGAAAGGGTCCCTGAGAATTCTGGGTATTCAGGTGTATAGTCTCCATGGCTGAACATGAATACGAATTCATGTTTGAAAGAGTCTACTCATTTGTTGTCAGTCTACCGTCTGACAGAGAGTTTTGGAGTGATGGAAAAGGGGTAACTAGTGATGATTCTTTATTTTAGAAACTTAAAAAAAACTCTGTTTATAACAACCTCAAAATTATGCTTTTTCATATAACTGATCGCTTAACTTATATAATCTCACTTTATACATAACCATACATTCATGCATCACACTGAGCCTCTATTTAACCTTTGTCTGTCGATAGGTCATTGGCCGTTTAATAAGCCTCAAATTTTACACCTTAACATCTATTTAAGAAAGCGGTAAAAATCAGCCATTTAGTAATTGGGCCACTCAATCTCACAAACATCATGTTTGTTAGTACTTGTAATCCAAGTATTTGTCCATTACGGACAATAACACAGTTGGAGAAAACTTCTCTGCCCATTATGATGATCCTGTGCAAATAACCCAGGAAGAACGAGATGCATTTATTGGTCTAAATGGCTTACATCAGAGATGGAATTAGCTTGAATAATAGTAGAATGGAACAACGAGATAATGATGGAAAATCTTTCCTTCCTGATTAAACTCTTCTGGTGGAATTGTGCAACTCTGTCTTCGGGATAATATTCCACTCAAGAAATTAAGTCTGTAAAGATGGGCGCTACCAAAAAAGGAATGGAGGAGAAATTTAGAAGGTTTCCCTTTGATAACTGTACAGAAGTTACAAACACTTAAAATGAATTTACCAGACGAATGTGGACAAAGATGTTGTCAGATGAAGTATATGAAAAGATCCTAATTACCAATTTACATTATTTGCAATGCTCATTTGAAGTAGTTTTTTGTGGGATTTAACCTAACTAAATTGGCAATTTTATTGGGGCAAATGTAATCCTTTTATGTCATCATAGATGATTATGTTAATCCCTCCACTCCGTAAAAGTCTGATTGGACCAATTTTCGTTAAAAAGCTCATATCTTTGAATCTTTTGTGTTGTGCTTTTATGTTAAAAGTAGATACTTCAGGCAAGTCATTTTCTCATTTCTAAAGAAACATTTCTCTTTGATGTTCTTTTTATTTCCTTTCTGAAATTGGCTGTTATCTTTACTTTAGTTCACTGTATATTTTAATGAAGGCTGTTGGGGAAGTACATGTACATGTAGGAGGATAAACTGATATCCCGAGATGTTATTATCAACAGCTATCATTAAATAGCCTAACTGAAGCCAGATATTGTTCTGTGATTGTTTTTTTTTTCACAAATGTTATACAAATGTCATATTTACATCGTTATGCATTTATGTCAGAAGTCCTAACTCAAGTCCTTGTATGCTGGGAAAGATTGTAGATCTTGTAAACTGTAACAAGTTGTGTTGATCAGTTTTATACGAGTGGTTTCGCATTTCCTGTATCGACTGAAACAGTAGTCAAAGCACTAGAAGTACTTGAAATTGAGCTGGCTCATGAATATTGATATATGTGCACCTTCCCAGCCTCCTGCTCTGTCTTGGCATATTCAACAGTGTTTTGCCAGAACTACAAGTCTTTTCTTATGCTCTTGCATTGATTGTGCTTGTTACATACTTGTACATCGTTTAAGCCTTGGTCACATAGAGCCGCGGAAGCAACACGATTCAACACGACTCTCAGTTCGGACGCAGTTAACTGTGAATTAACAAAGAGTCGCGTTATTCATGTTGCTTCCGGGTCCTATGTGACCGGGACCTTAGGTTGGTACCAGGTACATAAATACATTCTTGATGCATTTTTCAAGTGATTTTTTAAACAATATCCTGCATGTTTCTGGCTCAGTGACACGCAGATAGTGTCGGACAAGTTAATACAGACCATGGAAATGAATTATGCCTTTATGGCAACTCTAGAAGACAAATATTCTCAAGCAAATTACTTGAGAAAAGGGCAAGCATTAAATAATGCATTTGCTGATGTAGCACACTTTCTGCTTGTAGTTGATGATGCAGATGCTCAGCTGCACCTAACTCTTTTGGCAAGTTAATCTTGTAAAGTAAAGGCCAATACTTTAAGTTGATTTTGTAAATTTCCCAGAGGGTTACCAAGTCCAAAACAACAGACGTCTTATGTTTCTCTCAGCGGAGAAACTTCATATGATGTTTTCAATCTAACAAACATTAATATTGCCTAGCAGCTATTTTAGAACACTAAGTGAATTGCCGTGCATGAAAATAGCAACAGTCAAGTTGGAAATAGCAACTGTCAGGTTGCTTGAAATAAAGATGTTCATCAACAAAATGAAATTAGTCAGAAAAGGGTATTGTTGAGTCTTTATTTGATATAGACTGTTTCATCTTGCCAAGTCTTGATGACTTGGATTATTATCGAATGCATGGGGCATACAAAAGCTACAATTATCTGAGCTAGAGAGAATGTGGACTATATGGGCATGAAAACAAACCTTTTACTATTCATTGAATAGATAAATATTATCAATGCTTATAATAATATAAAGTATATCTGTAGCTAAATTCATTGATGTGTGTGCATTATCTTTTCAGACATTTTTAATTTGGAAACTTTCTTTCTACTTTCTACTTGCATGCTCAGCCTTTGCCTTTATTGCATTCTTAATATTTTAGAAATTTGTATTTAGGGGGCTCTAACCCCCAATGCCCCCATCTATACTTCTCTCCTCTCTGTCTCTCTATTTCCAACTCCCTTTCTTTGTCTCTTGTCCCTTTCCCTTCTACCTTTCCCTTCTATCTTTCTCCATCTCTCTCTCTCTCTCTTTGTCGCTCTCTCTCCTTCTGACTCTCTCTGTCTCTGTCTCTATTTTGTCTCTCTCTCTCCTACAAACCGGCTCTCTGTCTCTCTGTCTTTCTCTCTCTCCATCTTTCTCCCAATTTTCCTTTTCTTTCTATCACATGATAAACATCCTTGCAAAGTGTGTGTTTACCAGGTGTCAAAGTTGTGTTATGCTTCTTTGGATATCATTCAAACATCTGACATCCAATGCCAATGCAAATTGCTTATATTAGGACAGACCTTTTGATGAATACAGTCTAAATTTTTGTGAAAGCAAATATGCCCATATTTCTTCTTTGCACAACAAGTTGTTGAAGTAAGTCCCAGGGGTCCCCTGTCCATTCCAATCTTGACAAGTGGTGTGAAATCATGGAATTGCATGACTTTGGCATAAACAACTGTAAAATAATGTAAAGGTTTAGCTGTTATGTTCACTGATATGGATAGACACTTGTACAATTTTCATTAGTGCATTTCAAGATTTCATTTTTACCCAGCTGTGCTTTCTGGGTACTCGCCTCCTTTATTTTGTTTTACTTGTGTTGTTATTTGCATTGATTATGTATATGGAAAAGGAAATAAATAAATTCAATTCAAATTCAATTCAAATTCAATATCAAAATTATAAATGATATCCCCAGCACATCCATTTATACACGTACAATTAATATTTCTTGATTTCGAATAAATGTAAAAGCAAATTTTGAACAACAAAGAAAAATAAATTATCTAGCCATTGTGTTATTTCATATATGGTTGCAATATTGGTATTTCATGTTTTGTGATTTGATTGAAAATCAGATATGTTGAAACAAATTAAAATAACCACTTGGAATCAGAGTTTCTTGCTGTTTCACAAGCATTTATATGTAAGTTAATTTCGGTGTTTCATATGAAAAAAATGAAAAATGAAGTAAATATGATTGGCACTTGTCAAACTACATGACAAGTAACATCCATTTGCCAGACAGACGTGGTTTAAGATTTAGATCGACAGGGGCTGGCAGAACTTCATCACATATTTCCTTTTTCAAGTGAAGACTAATATAGTTCTTTATGTCAATTTACATAAGTAACTATTTAAGCAGAATGTATTTTAGAAATCAAATATAGTGCAATGTGGGGTAAGATTCAGATTCTGATATAATTTTCCGAAAAGAATATTATGATTTTAAAACATTTTTAATCACAACCACAATTGAATCTATGCAATCTCTAGCAACAATTTTGTGCCACATGTAGATACATCCAAGATTCCATCACAATTAGGATTTTAAGGTAACTTTGCTTTGCACTTTTGAAAATATGGTAAAAACACTTTTAACTTGTTTGCATAAAATGTAATGGAACCGGAAGTTTTGCCATATTTTGGAGGGGTGTGTACATTTTTTTCATTTTAATTCGAGAAGACACTCCATCACATTTTGACACCAAAGCCCAAGAATGCTGGCTGAACAAACACTCCAAATAACCACTGCCTTGAGTAGAGGCCACAGTGGAAGAGATTTATGATGTGTCAGATATTGTTTGGAAGAATTTTTATTCAAATGATGGAGATGGACAGGCCGTGGAGAGGTGGAATTCTTGATGATTTGTGTTTGTGAATTGATAGCTGGACATGTGTCAAGCACAGCGTGCCAAGGTGGGGTTGATGGGCATTCTGTGATGGATAGCATCTGAATGAGTTTTTTTGTTGTCAATAAATAAGGGCAAAACTATGTGAATGGAGGGGTTACATGTTGTGATTTTACCCGACCCTCCTCCTATATTAATGTTGTCCTTTGTCATTCATATTTCACACATTTTCATTGTTTAACCTTACATTTTTCAGTAAATAAATTGAGAAAATTGCTGGAACTGAACTGTGGAGTAAAATGAAGTCAAAAGGAGCTTCAGCATTCAATCCTAGCAGAATCTTAATCATTGTTTGGTAATAATTCTAGTGTGACCAACACACCATTCGGCATTATACATATTGGTAAAAGATAATAATTAAAAAAAAGATTTGAAAAGCAATAATATAAATAAATGAGTAGGAAATGAATGAATAAATCAAGTAAATAAAATCTCAAATTTCTAATGCTCAAATATATTTATTGTAAATTTACTCTATTCCTGAAAATGAACAGAAATCTATTTTCTTTGTTAGACTACAGCATAGTCTATTTTAGTGTAAGGCCTTTTGCCTTGCCTTCTTGTGGTAATCCAACTCCTCCAGGTTTCGGATTACACGTTTTGCTGCCAGACAAACAAAAAATCATTATTGCTTACACTATATTCCATTCTGTCTGCTCTAGATTCATTTATTAAAGAATGCTTGAGTTCATTGTTCATACCATCGAGTGCAAATATGAGTCATCAGAAAATATGATCCGTTTTCTTTTCTACATCTCCCACAAAACATATTTGACTTTTCAATTAGCATGGTAGCGTGCATTTCGTTCTCCTCTCATGCAATCGTGAGAGAGTGAGATATTGTTGGGAGGAAGAGGAGAGAAAATAGGCAGGTGAGGTGACCAGATGTCGTCAGCATGACATAATTACCTAACTTTGTCTCCTTTTTGTCTGAACAATACCAATTTCATGGTGTTAATTTGATATTTCGAGCCCCCCCCCCCCTCATCCATTCACCTACAAAGAAATACAATCACTATTTCAAATATTATATTTTGCATTCATTTCACAATGATTTTGTAAATTTGTTTTCAGGGGTATTGAAAATCCTCAGTTTAAGATTTTCTCACCTTCCATTTTCAGCTGCCATCCACAAAAAAGTGTTTACACGATTCTGACGTTGACTTCCATCGTATTATTTATGCTTTATGAATGTATTATATATGAGAAGGGAAACAAAGTTGGCAAAAACACTTCATTGTAAAATGTCTGCTACTTGGCGTCACATTTTTCTTAATCCCCTGAAAAACAGTCGCTACCTCCCGTTGTCATTTTTTAGATAAATAAATTGAAGTTATTGCAAAGTTATTTTTTTCTATTTTCATAACCGCCTACAGTTTATACAAATACAAAAACACACCAAGATATTTTTGAACACATGTTGTTGACAAAATTTGACATTTAGCAGCTAAACTCAATGTACTCTTGAATACAAATAATAGATTTTTTTTACTTCCTATTGCTAAGTGATATATTGTAATTTTGATGATTGTGACATCGATTTCATGGTGTATGCTTACAGTAACTTTGATTCATCTGTGACTTGTATTTCATTGTTATCAGATTAAGTAAGATTGATTTGTTTTCAAAAACTTTTCCAGTTATGCCTATCTATAACTTAAAGCGAATATCGAGTACTTGCAAAGAACTTCAATNTTAGGAAACACATGTATCTACTATTAATTAATGTACAAAGTCAAGTTCATCCAAATTTTGTCAAGTCACATAGATCTTCTCCTGACATGCTGGGCAAATGAAGTCAATGGTAGACACATCTTCAACAGATGATAAGTCAATTCTGGCACAACATCCTTCAGATTTGCAGATTCAGTTTTGACAATGTCACAACATATTGGTCTGAATTTGGGTGGTCATCCACTTTTCCACAAACTTCACACTTTTCTACACTTTGAAGGTCATCCCATGTTTCAATGTCATCTCAACATCGCTTACATCGCTTAGTGTGTCAAACAGTTCATCATCGGATTCATGACCAGCATCCACAGAAACAATAAATTGATTATGTTTCTTTATCTTTGCTGCCTTGCTTTAAGACCTATTTTTCCTTCTTTTATAGCATTAGTTGCATCTATCATATAGTGATGAGAATAAGGAAGAGTCGGTCGTTTGCTGGGGTTCGACTTCGGATTTTGACCTGAATTATCAGGATGATTTCAGATGAAAATAATGCAAAAAAAAGCCATGATAATATAGAATACATATTTTTTTGTTAAATCTCTGTTATCATCAATCATAATTTGAAGTTTACACAAAATATGTTATATTTGATACAAATGTGATACACATCCATAGATACTAATCATATTTTTCTATAGGGGGCCATAATTACCCCGGACCACGTGTCTAAAACTATTGCCAACTGTTTTAAGAATGAATGAAATATTCTCAAAATTACATCAACATCACTTCAGACAATCACTATAGTTACCAAATATCATTATAAGTACGCATTTGAATATGATTTGTAGAAATAACAATCACCTTTCTAAAGTAGACATTGCGCTTTTTCGAAGGTAATTTTGAGATGGTCAGACAAAACAGGTCCTTCTGGCATTATGCTGAGAGCTAAATCAATGGATTCTGTGGCATACTGGAGGGCAATGATTGACCTTTCATATGCCACATTCATGAGCCACTGCAACAGGGGAAAGGTAGATTTATAACACATTTTCTTCTGATGGGCCATAATTACCCCGGGGCCACAATTACCCCAGTCTCCCCTATATAGTTCATTATGTCAATTTACATAAGTAACTATTTAAGCAGAATGTATTTTAGAAATCAAATATAGTGCAATGTGGGGTAAGATTCAGATTCTGATATAATTGTCCGAAAAGAATATTATGATTTTAAAACATTTTTAATCACAACCACAATTGAATCTATGCAATCTCTAGCAACAATTTTGTGCCACATGTAGATACATCCAAGATTCCATCACAATTAGGATTTTAAGGTAACTTTGCTTTGCACTTTTGAAAATATGGTAAAAACACTTTTAACTTGTTTGCATAAAATGTAATGGAACCGGAAGTTTTGCCATATTTTGGAGGGGTGTGTACATTTTTTTCATTTTAATTCGAGAAGACACTCCATCACATTTTGACACCAAAGCCCAAGAATGCTGGCTGAACAAACACTCCAAATAACCACTGCCTTGAGTAGAGGCCATATCGGAAGAGATTTATGATGTGTCAGATATTGTTTGGAAGAATTTTTTTTTCAAATGATGGAGATGGACAGGCCATGGAGAGGTGGAATTCTTGATGATTTGTGTTTGTGAATTGATAGCTGGACATGTGTCAGGCACAATGTGTCGAGGTGGGGTTGATGGGGGTTCTGTGATGGATAGCTTCTGAATGAGTTTTTTTAATAAATAAGGACAAAACTATGTGAATGGAGGGGTTACATGTTGTAATTTTACCCGACCCTCGGACTCCTCCTATATTAATGTTGTCCTGTGTCAGTCATATTTCATACATTTTCATTGTTTAACCTTACATTTTTCAGTAAATAAATTAAGAAAATTTCTGAAACTGCTTATCCCATAATGGAGAGCTGTGGAGTAAAAACGAAGTAAAAAAGTGCCTCAGCTTTCAATCCTAGCAGAATCTTAATCATTTTTTGGTAATAATTCCCGGGTGACCAACACACCATTCAGCATTATACATATTGGTAAAAGATAATTTAAAAAAAAATTGAAAAGCAATAACATAAATAAATGAGTAGGGAACGAATCAATAAATCAAGTAAATCAAATCTCAAATTTCTAATGCTCAAATTACTCTTTTCCTGAAAATGAACAGAAATCTATTTTCTTTGTTAGACTACAGCATAGTCTATTTTAGTGTAAGGCCTTTTGCCTTGCCTTCTTGTGGTAATCCAACTCCTCCAGGTTTCGGATTACACGTTTTGCTGCCAGACAAACAAAAAATCATTATTGCTTACACTATATTCCATTCTGTCTGCTCTAGATTCATTTATTAAAGAATGCTTGAGTTCATTGTTCATACCATCGAGTGCAAATATGAGTCATCAGAAAATATGATCCGTTTTCTTTTCTACATCTCCCACAAAACATATTTGACTTTTCAATTAGCATGGTAGCGTGCATTTCGTTCTCCTCTCATGCAATCGTGAGAGAGTGAGATATTGTTGGGAGGAAGAGGAGAGAAAATAGGCAGGTGAGGTGACCAGATGTCGTCAGCATGACATAATTACCTAACTTTGTCTCCTTTTTGTCTGAACAATACCAATTTCATGGTGTTAATTTGATATTTCGAGCCCCCCCCCCCCTCATCCATTCACCTACAAAGAAATACAATCACTATTTCAAATATTATATTTTGCATTCATTTCACAATGATTTTGTAAATTTGTTTTCAGGGGTATTGAAAATCCTCAGTTTAAGATTTTCTCACCTTCCATTTTCAGCTGCCATCCACAAAAAAGTGTTTACACGATTCTGACGTTGACTTCCATCGTATTATTTATGCTTTATGAATGTATTATATATGAGAAGGGAAACAAAGTTGGCAAAAACACTTCATTGTAAAATGTCTGCTACTTGGCGTCACATTTTTCTTAATCCCCTGAAAAACAGTCGCTACCTCCCGTTGTCATTTTTTAGATAAATAAATTGAAGTTATTGCAAAGTTATTTTTTTCTATTTTCATAACCGCCTACAGTTTATACAAATACAAAAACACACCAAGATATTTTTGAACACATGTTGTTGACAAAATTTGACATTTAGCAGCTAAACTCAATGTACTCTTGAATACAAATAATAGATTTTTTTTACTTCCTATTGCTAAGTGATATATTGTAATTTTGATGATTGTGACATCGATTTCATGGTGTATGCTTACAGTAACTTTGATTCATCTGTGACTTGTATTTCATTGTTATCAGATTAAGTAAGATTGATTTGTTTTCAAAAACTTTTCCAGTTATGCCTATCTATAACTTAAAGCGAATATCGAGTACTTGCAAAGAACTTCAATTTGGAAAAATGAATGATTAAAATAATCTTATGTTACAAACAAAGCACAACGTGACTTGTGTAGACAAGGGAAAACTAATATGATAACCT
>BQKZ01000409.1:5593-46901 GCA_036244855.1 Temnopleurus reevesii
CCTCCGGGATACTCAGGTGGATGATTCCTATATATCAGCGACGGACATTCAGAAGCAAACATCAAAAAGTAAAAAGCTGAAAAAAGAGTATTCTGTTGCGAATCGATGCAGTATAAACCATAATAGATCAGAATTCAATTTGAACAATGTAAATGATCCGTGCAAATGGGCTACAAAAATGTTGCAAGCGTGGGGTTCTTCACCTTAAGGGTGAATATCTGCGCCCCAAATTCTTAGTGGGTATAAACGGAAAAGCGTAATAATCTATTACTATTCATTTGAATTCGTCTATTTCATGTTTCTAGGATGATCGGACAGTGTTGCACTGGGCTGCACAGAGTGGGTGCGTTCCTATCATCATGGCTGGGGTTACGCGGGGACTTATCTGGCATGTTAATGCCAAGAGTAAGGTAAGAGCATGATGATGATGATGATAGTGAGGATGATGGTGATGGTGATGATGATAGCGATGATGATGATCTTGGTGATCATGGTGATGATGATACTAATGATGATGATGTTGGCAATTATAATGATCCAGGCAACGGTGATTCTGGTGGCAATGATGATGACGATGGTGATGAAGATGATGTATATCATGATTTACATTGGGATGATAATTGGGATGTCGACGACGAAATTACAAAGGAAGTGTGATGAAAACTATGAACATAATGATGAATAGTTAATAGCATTTCCAAGTCGGTGTAATGATATGGGGAGGGTGGTTGTGGTGATGTATATAAAAATGATCATGATGATGGACATGATGAAGGCACCTATCTTATTATTATTATTATAAATTTTCATTTAGATTATGAAGAGAAGGTGTTATCTTTTCACGCACAGGCAAAACGTGTTTTAGGTAAACATTGTCGTAAATATTATATGCTTTACTTTTTTTTACTTTTTTTTTTTTTTACATTTCTAGCGTGGTCTAACTCCCCTTCACGAGGCTTGCTTGGCAGGATATGTCCGTACTGTTCACGTATTGATTTCCATTGGTGCAAACATCGAAACACAGACTGAGGTAATATTTTCTTCCATATATATATTTTTTTCAAACTGAGTTTAATTAGATAATATTTTTGTATATTTCAATCTGTCATTTCATACAGTCCCTACAGACTCGTTCACACACTTGCATTCATAAACAACGTAAACCCATCCTGTATACTTTAAACTGGGCTCCTTGAGAGCAAAAATACGCGGGGCAAACGCTGGGTTAATGCTGATGTGCATACGTTGTGCGCGAGGCAAACGAATCAAATATCTCCGCTTCGTATTCCTGTGCATTGGGAGCACATCTAAAATTATATTTAAAATACTGGGCGTTCGAGAGCGGTCAGAAAGTTTTCAAATGTTAAAGTTCATGTGAAGTTTTCGTCATTGCAAATATTTTCCCCGAAATTTGTCTTCAAATCTAAATGAAAGGAGATCATTAATATATTTTAAAAAACAAATTTTTGGCAACGTTATTACCTAATATATGTAAGAAAAAAAATTGAATGAAAATTTCATATTTTTATTTGTGTCTACACCTTCTTCATATTTTTCGTGAAATCCCCGAACTTTGCATATGCCCGACAACAAACAAAATATTGATATTACCAAGATAGGGTCCTACATTATTTCAATACGAATCAGTTCTTAAAAGCTGATGCTAAGTTCTTGAAATGTATGTAAGATCATATAATGATAAACATCCAGTATAAGCCACATCTAGTCTATTTCATTAATCTTTACCAAAACTATATTTGGCTTTTAATTTTATGACAATTCAATATGAATAACATTTTAATATTTCATTATTTCCCAGGAGGGCTACACGCCATTATTATGTTCAGCGGGCAATGGTCACAATGATATCACGCGAATACTTGTTGGAGCTGGCTGTGATCCCAACAAAATATTACCAGTAAGTATCACTATAGATGTCACGATACGCTACAAAAAAGGGTATACATGAAGGGTACAAGCTATGGCGAAAAGGTGTCATCTGCAGCAAAAATATTTGAAAGACGCAATTTTGTACCTTTTGACAGCCTCAAACAGAAACAATATTATGTTGTGGAGTCCTTGTTTGATATCTTATGAGGTCTCGATTGCTTATTCATGGAGCATATGATACGATCGGATAGAGCGCTGTTAAGAGCCAACATAATGTCACAAGCTCTTTGAGCAGTAATTTTGTAGACTGGTATAAATTTCGGTTATTATCAATATCATTATCAAAGTATTGATGCCATGGTAATTTGTATTTAGGATATTTACATGCCCTCTTCATCTCTCCCTGTTAGGTAATAGGGGTCAATGCACTTCATATCGCAGCGTGGACTGACCAGCCTGAAGTATTAGCTGATCTGCTCAACATGGGAGGCGATATCAACAAGAAAAGCATGGTAAGTTGAGATGTTGGAAAAGGTGACGAAGGCAGGCGGTCTGGAATATGAATAGGGCAAAATTGAAATATGAATAACTCAACAGCTGAACAATAGTGAAAAAACGACATGAAAACAATAACCATACCCTCAACCTTTCACTTGTGATGAAAGCCTGGATTCACATGAGATAGAGAAATTTAGTTTTACGGCGTGTATCATTCAAATTTGAATATTTACACCAGAAGAAGAAGAAAGAAAGAAGGAGGCGACAGGGGATCGAGCCCGCAACCAACTCGGGTCAATTCATGACTGTCCCAAACAGCTTGATTACAGGCGCACGCCATGACGCGTCCTGACGCCTCGTTCATATACGGAACAAATATAGAAAGCTCTTTGATACGGAACGGTTGGCATATCTGAAAAAGGTATTCTGTGGAGTGGTCTTACACATCACTTCACACATGCATTCCATATCTTTTATTTCTCTTTTTCATTTTCATTATTTATCACAAGACCGAAATACATTTTAAAGAGAGCAACTATTTTTTTTACAACTGAAAATGAGAAAGAGTGACGTCAATCAGGCAGTGAATAGGGAGTGAATCAATGGTAATAATAAACATAGAAGAAACGCTCAAGTAGTTATGAAATCATATGCTAAGTCCAGCTAGTTTCGCTTCTGAAGGGCCCATCTATCACCCCTTATCAATATTAAGACACCTTGAACAACTACCAATGGCATAATTTCTTCTGTCAATACGCAATTAGAGCCCTAATGAATGGCGGTCACTCAGATTAAAGAGATATTTATCACAAATTGATAAGTTAAAGACCACTGTTATTTTTATTTTCCCGCTATGTTAGTTTGGGCTTTAATTCCGATCTTTCACCTCATATTCACGCGATGAGGTATAATCCTAAGAATAAATCAGAAATTTATCTTCCTTTTGTTTGCTTAGGTCTTGTAATCAGGAGTGACTTTTGCCCGAAGTGCAGTAAAGAATAATTATACTAAATAAAGTTTAGTACCATATTCATAGGATTAACGATCTTTTGGTATTATTATTGCTGACCATGTAAACAAGTTAGGTCGAAAGGCCTATTTCATTTTCGGATTTATCGCCGCGACTTTCGCAACAAAAAATATTTCCCATGAAGTCACCGATAATAGTGGTGAAGTAGAAATATCTCTAAGATCTGTAGGCGGAATTATTACGTGTCCATAATATCGTATATTTTTTACTACCCATAGTCTTGTAAACGTCGCACGTAGCAAAGACACAAATGAGGCAAGTTGCCAACTATTCTCCAAGGCATAATTTGTACTGATTTACCGGTATTTGAAGAAAAAAAATTATGTAGTAACAAAAGCCTAGGGGGCAGTGAAGTTATGGTGAAAACAAAGAAGATGAAGAAAAAAGAAAAACACTAACAATGACGTGAAGAAGAAAGTAAGAGGAGGATAGGAAAATGATAATAACAAGAGAAGAGAGAATATGATTAGAAATAACATATGAATAAGGGAAGATAAATGGAAGGGAGAATATGACGAAGAAGGAGAAAAAAGGGACAGGAGGAGGAAGAAGAAGAAACAGAAAAAGAAGAAGTAGAAGTAGAAGTAGAAGAAGAGGAAGAGGAAGAAGGAGGAGGAGAAGATGGAGAAAGATAAGGATATGAGAAGAAGGAGAAGAAGAAGAAGAAGAAGATAAAGAGGAGGAGGAGGAAGAGAATAAGAAAGAGAGAAGGAGCTCGTTGTTGCATACACAAAAAATACACCAAAATGCATTACCCCTCGTCAATGAATATAGACCTATACACAAGTTTGGAACCTGGTAACGCTTGTTGCCGATATTATCTGGCCTATCAGTCATTAAAGATTATGTAAATACAAATAAAGTTTCTGCAATAGACAAGATTTTGGGTTTACAGAAGATAGCGACTTATGATAAGGGAACAAACATTGTAGGAAAACGAACCGACAGTTTGTTTCGCTGGATATGCTGAATCTATTGTCAGCTTGTATGTGTTTCAGATCTATCATGTCAATGATCAGTCAAAATTCAAATTGTAATGTATATCTAAGTACAAAAAAAAAACCCAGCGAGATAAAACTCTTTGTAATAGTAGCAAATATTTTGTAGAATGAAACGATCATGAGCTAATGTATTTTGATTTCAACTTTCCATTTCAATTTCAATTTTTTCATTCACTATATTTTCTCCTTAAAAAAAAACAAACATATTTTAACTTCCTGCTCTCAAATGAATAAAAACCACTTTTAAAAAGAAGAAATTTTTTTTAATATGGTATGGACCCCTTTGAAAACCAGCCTGTAGGCTGAATAGGGCAATCCAACCTATGAATGGTGAATAAATAAATAAATAAATAAATAAATAAATAATAAATACAAATAAATATTTTAGCTTTATATTCACTGTCATCTTCTAAAGAGTGCATAGTCCTTTTTCCTGATTTACTCTTTTTGTTTCAGCTCTTCAGGGGCGCCAATATTCCAAGTTAGTGCTCCGGATTGTGAAGTATATCGAAATTATCTATCGTTTAGATGCAGAAAGTGCAACATCTCATCTCAACTTTGATCTCCTGTGTTTATCCCTATCCAATCTGACTTTTCTGGCCTATCTTTATTCCCTTCTTTTCACAGACCCGTAAGACGGCTCTGGAGTTTGCACTGGAACAGAATCACACGGACTGTGTAAATGTTCTTCAGAAACATGAACATAAAGTAAGTATCATTTAAATTAATAGGTGATTTGAATTTCTGTACAAATGGCAACATTTTAAGGTATACGCTAATCAGACGGTGGACTGACGTTCGTCTTGCTCTCAAGGATCGCACATCAAATGTCAGTCCACCGTATTACCTACATCTTTGTTCGTCCAGGGAGCGTTTTTAATTTTCGAAAACGCTGGGCCGACGCCGCTAAATATGCAAAGATGTGAGTAGGCCTTTATCACTCTATTACCAGTTTGTCCGATAATGGACAAAACAGGGCCATGTTGCAGAAAACGACACTCAAGTCCTGAGTACGCACCCCTGATTTCTTGAAAATTAATAGAGTAGAGATTAATATTCTGACTTCCATTTTAACGTAACTTTTTATGTAATAAGGACCCAAATCATACTGTAAAAAAATGTGCATATGCCCGCTTATATATGACATCAATTAATTGTTTTTGTTTGGCAAAATATAGTTCACAACATATCTGATTTTCCTTTCACTGATGTGCTACTGTATACCAAAATTTGCTTGATCCGTTTTGTTTTATACCAATATCCATACCAGCATCACTATCATAATACATGTTATCATCATTTTGATTAAAAAACCTAAAAGACATGAATTAACCGACAGGCCATCTGATAAATATAGGTTTCTTGTCTCGTTCGTTCCAGCTTCAACAACGTTTCAAGCAGCAGCTGAGCGACCAAGAGAACTTCTTCCGCAAAAAGCTGAATCTCCTTGCCGATAAGATTCAAAAATACTACGACGACCGTCTCAAGCAGGAGATCGAGTACTTCGAGCAGCAGTTACAGGACCAGCACGACAGAGACGCTGAGATCATTGTAAAGCTCAAGTCACGGATCGAAGAGCTGTTGAAAACTGAGCTAGAAGATGACGACGATGACGATGATGATGATGAGGAAAAGAGTGTGGGTGATGTTAAAGCGATTGGGAAGACGACCATTAGAGGTGAGAAGGCCATGTTAAGTCCGGAGGTTAGAGGTGGAGAGAACTCGAAGATGTCTTTGCGGAGAAGAAGACGGAGCAGTCAGTTCGCTCATCGACCACGGATATTTAGCATCACCACCCCGCACGCTCCCGTAGCGGAGCACGAGTCTTCTGACGACGAACACGCACATGGAGTGCGGCGTCGGTACGATCGGCAGATCAGCGTGGACGGGTACCGGCAGCCGCGGCGACCCGGAAGTGGCCGGTTGGGGAGCGGACGCGTTGGAAGCGGGAAAGGTAAATCCATGACTGAGTTGGTCGATGAAGTCAGCAAAAAGCCGTCAAGCGTGAATTTTGTCAAACGCCAGGGGAGTGTAACGGGAGAATATGATATGAATTCCACATCGCCGGGTGTACCGACTATACGACTCCTGCAGCCTTCCAAACCGTCTCATCCACGAACGTCGACCCCGACGCGTACACGATCAACGACGCCTTCGAATCAGATGTCATTAACACCGTCCAACTCGTCGCTCTCCCCGTCACCTCCCCCGCCGTCGCCCGTAAGCCTTACTCCCAATACTGGCTCCATGAGTCCAACTCCTTCAAACCTCTCTACCTCCGATTCGGTCTTCCTCGATGACGGACACGATCAGCAACTCAACGCCTCGCCAAAGCCGAAATCCCGACGTAGCAGCATCGCGGCTTTCCTCCGACCTCATTTCAAGTCAAGCTCGAGTGCCGTGGAGGAAGAGAAGTCCCGGCGGCGGAGCGTTGAGACGAAAGTCCCCGAAGCGAAGTCGCCGGCGGCGCAACCACGCAAGCCACGCAAGAAAGGCTTCTCATTATTCTCTATCCCGTTACCCGGGATACCTTCAGGTGTGGAAGAGGATTCGCTCGAAGATGTTGAGATGGATCAAAGCGGATCATAATGAACTCATAATATAAAGACAATGATATTTTTGTGTTAATACTCTTTACAGATTTATGCAATTGTGCGTGTTGTGCTTTGTAGTATTTATATCTGGCGCCGTGTTTTATTCTTCAAATCCGAAGGCGATTGTGTGATTCAATTTCTATACAATTCACTTGTTTGACTCGTACCTGGCTTTTGAAACTCTGTTTTATATTGTAATTGCTTCTTTTAGGAATTACCTTCATTTTTTAAAAATTATACTTCGTTCCATTATCAAGGCCGTCTATGACTGTTTTGCATCTTTCAAATACTTACATTTCAGTAACATTTAGTGCACCTTTCTTTTCTTTTCAGTAGTTTTCCTTTTCTGACACCACTACCCACTTTTCTTCATTTTTGTACCCCGCTCCTCTTATTTCCAATAGGTATCCCCTCTGTCGCGAATACTCCCTTTCCTCCTTTTGCCCTCATTACCCTTATCGCTTGCACAAGTTCTCCTCTTGCTCCTTCTATCAATCAACCAACGCCCTTCCCATCACTATATCTATTTATCTTCCTTTCTCCCCCACTTCACTCCTTCTCTCTCACTCACTACATAGATTGTTCCTCTTGACCCTCCATCTATTCTCTCTTCCAGAGTTACATCCCCTTGTTCTTTCTATCTCTCTCTCTTAATTTCTATGGTGCCCTACCCCCCCCCCCCCCCCTATTCCGCTTTCTATTTCATATGATTTTTTTTAAACATTACCTCCATTATCAATTTTTAAATTATAAGTATGTTAATATCAGTATTTTAGAAGCCCAATGGTACTACCATACAGGGTTATTTTGGACAGTGGTCACATTTGGAGAATTCAGAGTTAGAGTTACATCTACTTTGCTGTTTGTCTGTTTGAATGTATTTTTGTTTGTTTAAATAGGCTGGTTTACTAGTTGATTCAAATTCATGCCAGTTTTTTCGCCACCAATAGTACTTAGGTGGTATTCCTCAGATCGATTAGTAACACTTTAACTAAAATACTTGGAATCCAATTTGCATGTATATTAGTTGTTGCTTTGCTGGGCAAGCCTCAGGTAAGCTTACATGTTAACAAGAACAACCTTTGCGAATAAAAATTCATGAAATATGCATTGATTAGTAAACCTGCCTATTCAGAGAAATATCAACAATGATAACATCAGGAATTCAAACAGAAAATAAAACGACCCCATTTCTGAATTGTCTAAAGTCAAGACCAAACTTGTTAATACTCGTTTTAAAGACCCTGAAAACTACCTCTACATTTAAAATGTATATTCAGCTCCCTGTTACCTCATAATAATAATTCTTGTCAAATCCCAATTATTCCATCTTCATCTTAGTGACAGACTAGAACACGCTCAGGAATATCTATAGTTTGTCCATTTATTACAAAATATTATATACACATTATGTATAATTATCTACATAATTGAGA
This sequence comes from Temnopleurus reevesii, assembly GCA_036244855.1. Classification (NCBI taxonomy): domain Eukaryota; kingdom Metazoa; phylum Echinodermata; class Echinoidea; order Temnopleuroida; family Temnopleuridae; genus Temnopleurus; species Temnopleurus reevesii. The sequence continues at coordinate 14,043 of BQKZ01000409.1, forward strand.
TGTAAGTTGTATACATCAAGTCAGAAAGCAATAAATAATCATGACAAAACATGTATCAATTGTTGGTTTTGCTTGCTCTGTTTTGCTGCACAACACATAGGGAGTAGAACGTGTTTGGCCGAAAGCTTTGAAACTATAATTGCCCAGCATCCTAATAAAAAGATAAACCCCGAGGTGTAAACTGGCTTCAAGACACCTTCATGAAAATTATGATAATGTTACATGCATAAAACATTTGCAACTAGGGGAGTTTTGTAATGAATGATATTAAAGGGAAAGACTAGTTTTGGGAGGAGGGCGCTTCAGATATTTAACTAGTTTGCGAGCTGCAGTAAAATTATTACCATAATGCATTTTTTCAATAGTAAATTAGAGCACGTTCATAGTTTATTTGAATGAAATCGACTTAATTATCGCAAAATAAAATAACCTGGTGCGGTCGTACTTCCTCACAGAACATGCTTCACGTACAAAATGAACGCGAACCCACACACCGCAGACAATACCACCGATCGCACCGCCAATTTCAGGCCGATGCTCTCCCGCGCTAAAGCACTTAGCACACCGCAGGAACGATGGCGTATTGACCTGTTCGACGTAAAATACATAGAATACGAGCATAAATGTACTCCTAATATCCTACATAGATATATTTAGGCATGTAAAGCAACTTGCGAATACATCAGCTCATTTAACATCAATTTCTGCATCCTGGTCATTACTAATCTATACATTTAAATCTTATGCACACACTTTTGTAAGATGTCCAATGAAAAATAAATTGTCACATGATAACAAGGAATAGTAATTTAATAGAAGTAAAGAACATCTTCTGCATTGCTTGTTGGTTATAGGCTACAATGATTGTTCTAGTTAAGCCACAACTCAAAACAAAGAAAATCAGGGCTCTCTTTCCAGTTGAGTCTTGACTGAACTGATTAACTGCCCCTGAAAAAAGAGTGACATACTGAGATTAACCCTTAATATATTGCATGGACTACACATTCATGTGTTGGCATAAACATGTGACAACATTAATTTTTTGTTGAATGCATGTAAACATTAATGATGATGTGTAGAAGTTTTATCACATATACACCACTTTTCAAGACAATCTCTAATCCCTATTGGTCCTTGATTTGTGATAAATTTACATCATGATTTTTGCAATGTATCATGTGGGTAGGTCTGCTGCAATCCTTCCCTTCCCTGAACTGAAATGGCTGAGTTGTGCACAGAGAATACAAGTGATATTAACAGACATGATGTCAAGCTTTTCCATTTGACCATCACTTAGAACGATAATGCAGAATTTTGATGACCTTAAAGTTGTATAACATGGTTTAATATGGCACTTATACATTTTCTCCTTCCTCTGAATCCAAGAAGCAAGAATACACAGACTGTAAGTTTGTGAAGAGTAGAGTCATGTCTCATGAAGAAAAATTTGTACCGCTGCAACATAAATGAGTTCAATGCTAGCAGAAAATCCACAGATTCAAGACCAGCATCCTGCCTTCAGAACACAAAGGATACACTTCTACGATGTAAATGGAACCAAGGCAAACATTACAGCAGGTTGCGCCAAGTAAAGAGCGCCGTCATATCTTCAGAACAGGAGGTACAAACTGCTACGATGTAAATGGACCCGAGGCAAACATTACAGCAGGTTGTGCTGAGTAAAGAGCGCCATCATGTCTTCAGAACAGAAGGTATATGCTGCTACGATGTAAATGGACCCGAGGCAAGTAGAAGGTTTCGCCGAGTGAAGAGCGCCATCATGTGTTCAGAACAGAAGGTATAAACTGCTACGATGTAAATGGACCCGAGGCAAGCAGGAGGTTTCGTCGAGTGAAGTGTAAGTTGTAGACAGATGTGGACTTGGTTGGATAGGAACCCAGGAGGACATTGGATGCACTTGACCTGTAAGACAAGAAATCATAAAAAATCAGTACTCATAGACATTTATTCTCAAAGATAGATTTGTAAGATGGCAGAATATACATACAGTCTAACCTCATTATAATGAGGTCACTGGGACCAGAGAAATTACCTCTTTATATTGAAATCCTGTTATATCAGAGCCAAAATACAATAAAATACAAAGAGATGGGACCAGGAAAATTACCTTGTTATAATGAGAGCTTGTTGTAGCAATGCTCTTTATAACGAGGTTTGACTGTATATATATATATATATATATATAGAGAGAGAGAGAGAGAGAGAGAGACACAGACTGGACAATTAACTGAACAATATGCCCTCATTTTTTATATATATGTCAACAATCAACTTATTCTTAAAGCCATTCATTAAGAGGTTAACATCAGATTTACATAATGTGTCTCATCAATATTTGAAATTGTTTGCAGCTTGTGCTCTCAATACAATTTGAGTCAATCATATTAAACTTTTGAATCTTGTAAAAGAAAAAAGGACACTTATCATACTGAGATTTTTTTTTTGAGAAAATTGGAATCCAGCTCCAAGTATCATATTTATTCCCCCTGATATAAATGAAATTACCTGATACTAGTACTCCTAGGGTACAAAAGAATCTCATTATAACAAGATTCATGCCAAAATATGAATACTTCATGTACCTACAAACATTTTGAAACATTGGGAATTGTTCATCAAACTACACTTCAGAATAATTGAATTTAAAGATATCATAGATAAATAAAAATTGGTCAGACGGGTAAAGTACGTCCTAAATCCATACTTTTAATCAATTCTCATAGGGGGTGTTGTTCAAAATCAAGTGCAAATCAACTGCAAATTTGCGAATTGTAATGCGCATTTTCATTTGCGCACAGTGTGCATATTTAACAAGACACGCATGAAACATTGATTTTGATTGGCACGTTACGATCAACTGCAACTTGCGATTAATTTCAACTTTTGAACAACACCCCCTAAGACTTATAATGAAGTCCAACAAACTTATGTAACATTAGCAGGCGTTGAACAAACATATATGTGTTGCTTTAGAATAATTGAATCTAAAAATACCAGAGATATATCAAAATTTATTATTCATGTAAAATAAGTCATAAATCCATACTTTTAATTCTCTAAGGGGGTGTTGTTCAAAAGTTGCAATTGATCGGAATATGCCAATCAAACTCATTGTTTCATGCGCGTCTTGTTAAATGTGCATACCGTGCGCGAATGAAAATGCGCATTACAATTAGCAAAGTTGCAGTTGATTTGCAATTGATTTTAAACAACACCCTCTTTGAATAATAATGAAGCCCAACAAACTTACGTAACATTAGCCGGCGTTGATGTAAGTTCATCGGGTTCTGCTTCAGCAAAGATCTTCTTCACATCCCACAGCTTCACACAATTATCAAGACCACCTGAAATACAGAACAGCATAGAGATGCAATGAATAATAATGAAGTAGGATTCACCCTACAAATACATAGGATTGTTATTGAAAGCACATGTATAGAAAAAAAATGCATTGCCAATTGAGTACTAAGATGTTGCTGGTATATACACTTTGCCCATGACAGTGGATCTAAATTTGTTTTAAAAAAAATGCAATTATTTGCTTATTTGAAATGCCTTGACACTATTAAGATTTGAATGGAATTTAGATTAAATTTAAATGGAATCATTTTCCTATACATTGAAAATGCAGTCCCCATAATGTTAGTACAGGTACAAATGTGGTTCTTGATGATGGAGATATTTAGAGAAAAAAATGTTAGAAAACAATGGTTATAACTGTTCATTCTGCCTAAGAAATAAATAAGAAGGAATTGAAGTAAAAGAAACTTGCATCTGGACCACTCTTATCCTAAAATATTGGGACTGTCACAAATCTGGATGGGGGATATTGGAAAATAAATATTAATCTCAAAGGACTTTTGTGGGCTAATGAGTATGCTTGAAATCTTTGTTTTCCTTGAGTAAAATATGTAGAAACTTAGCAAGTATGTATCTAGATAATTACTTACTTACTGCCCATAATGCTATCTGGTATGCAAAGCATCAACAAAAGCTTTCTACTCTTGTCTGTCTTTAAATGATAAAAATAATAAAATAGGCTGCATACAGGAGATCCAACTGTGTTAGTACAATCATTAATCTAATTCAACTTACCAGAGGCAAGAACATTCCCATCTTGGCAGAAGCTGAGCGCGTAGACGGGTGCAGTGTGATCGTTGAGTTCTCTGATTAGGTTACCATGACGTAGTTCCCATAGCAACACTCTCTTGTCCTCCCCCGTTGATGCCATGTAGTGGCCGTTAGGGGAGAAGATGATGTTGTTAATTGGGCCCTGGATGAACAAGAGTAAAGAAGAGTGATCAGTAAATGTCAGGGACTGTGGCACTCTGTTTAGTTTGGTGGAAATCCAATTACTGGACGAGTATTGAAATCGCGCACCTACAGAAATATCTGCCCATGTTAAAGTGCAAAGATTACGGCAAATGTGGATAGTTTTTAACGATGATGAGATCTAAGAACATTTGTTTATTTTTGTGGTTGTATCAGCAGCAGTGTACCAAGAAACACTCTGCATTATTAACTGTCCGGTAACTGGATTTATCAGACATAAGTGCAAACCAATGGGAGTGCATATACACAGTACCAAAGCAATTGACATTTTCTGTGGTCCCAGGAGGTGGTCTCCCTGAGTGGTTGTGATATTTCTGAACATGGCTAGGGATGAGACTATGAACATGAATAGTTTAGAAATAACCAGAAGAGGCTATAGTGGATATGGAATTGAATACATTCATCTGATTGAAGTCATAATCCATTTAGAATTAGTTTAAATTCTATTAATTCATTGTGGATAAAAATATGTGGCTCATTATAAAGACTCACTAATATCAAACAATATTGGCAATTGAGACTGAATACTCTGCAACAAACCGGCAATGAATATACGATACCTAACATCATGCAATATCTTGGTTATTAAAAAAATGACAGCCAAAATGCTGCTCGGGAAGAGTGGCACATCAACTTTGAAGATTGAACAGAAATTTAAATAAGCATTCCACCACATAGAATTCTTGCTGCCAATAATAAAAGACGACTAACAATGGCAAATAATGCTTAAGTACGAAAATTCAGCAATTTTCCAAACATAATAGACATCGCACCTGCATTAGCTTCCCAATCCAGAAGTCACCTTACCAACCTGAAAATATCTATTGTCTATCGCCTTTTGTCGGTGGCGAGAATTAAATGCCCATAGCCGGTACCTAACAAATACTTTTATCATTTACCTTATGTCCAGTCATGACTCGCACACACTTGCCATTGTTCATATCCCAAAGCCTTATCGTCTTGTCACTGGAGCCAGTCGCGATGTAGTTGGAGTTGGGATGGAACCTCACCGTCTGTTATCAAATTAAAAAAAGACAACTGCTCATACATGTATTGCTACCTAGATTTGGACATACAGATAAATCTGCCTAAGTTGAACCACAAAAATCTGTTTGAGAAATTTGACTTGGAAGAGGTAAATGACATTAAAAAAATCCCATAGACTTAGACAAGTTCCAGTTAGCCCGAGTTGAATGTATACTTGACCTTCAAAAATAGTGATTTACCAATTAGATTCTCGCAAGGGGAGAGGGTCATATTGATCTCCACTTGTCCCATCTCCCCCCCCCCCCCCCCCCCACAAAAAAAAATGAATAAATTACAAACTGTCTAAAATACCCTAGTAAACTCGTAGATTCTGTGCTGTAAAAAATAGACACATAATACATTTGATAGCAGTCTTTCATCATGGGGACAAACATACACAGGCATGATGAAATAAAATCTAAGCTAGAATTAGACACGGTATTTTATTTCAATTTGTTCAAATCTTTAAATAACAACCTGACAGATCACTTACATCAACATCTGAGAGATGTCCAGCAAATATCCTGAGAGGTTGGTGGTACTCAGTAGCCCATAGTCTTGCTGTCCTGTCCTTGCTTGCTGAGGCAAAGTAATGGCCAAAGGGTCTGAAACAAAAGAGGGCAGAAAATGATTATAGGTATGAATTTCAGTTCTGTGCAAGAAATGGAATTTGTTCTGCCAGGCCCTATTATTTCCTACATCCGCAAAAAGAAAAACAGGCAGTTAGTGAAATTTACATATTTTTAAAAGGATTTTTGCACTTGTTTGAGAAAGCTTTTTTGACTAAATAATATAGCATTATTACCACATTTTCAGAAGAACTTGGGGTCATCTATATGTTGGGAGGGCGAAATCAGTAAAAATCAATTGTAATTCGCACAAACTGGAAATCCCAAACAGGAAAATCATGTTCTTTGAATGCTACAAGACTAGAGTATGTGTACATGTTCCATAACTTTATGGTAAAGTTGCCATTTTATAATTTAATAAAAATGGTGAACTAATCATACCTTACCCAAACTGGAGATCCAAAACAGGAAAATTATGTCACTTGAATGCAAACAGACTGAAGTTTTATTTCATAAAACTTCAAACACGACTACAAAATCTTTTTTTCACATTTGGTGGTCCCCTCCCCTCCCAAAAAAAGAATAAATTTCATAACTCACCCAAACTGTACATCCCAAACAGGAAAGTTATGTCCTTTGAAAGCGACCAGACTAGAGTATGTATACATGCTCCAAAGCTTGATGGTTGCATCTTCAGAGGATGAGAGAAGGAATTTCCGATCAGGGCTGAAACTGGTTGCGTACACTGGGCCACTGTGACCTAGCAGGGTCCTCTGGTCTGTCGCAGTGCTGCATAATTATGGTGAGGTAAAAAAAAATTAAATCATGATCAACACTTAATACCTGCTTTCGAATTTACAAAGTTACATCACTGAAAAAAGAATATTGTTATCATGAAAAAATAGTTCACAAGCCAAAATATTTTTTGTGTTATTTTCAATATGTGTCCTTGTTAGTGAGCAGTCTGGAAAATATTATAGAAATATACAATGACTCTCGAGAATAGTACCATCCTCCCGAGGGCCAACGGCCTGAGAGAGAGTGGTACTATTCTGATGCTCATGAGTGCGAATAGTTTTAGCCAGTACCGAGAATCAAGTCATTGTATATTACTTTTATATATACTTGTGTGTTCACTTCATTTCCTTGTCATTTTGCTTATGATTAAGATTCTGCTAGGATCGAAAGCTCAAGCTCTTTTTTTACTTCACTTTTATATCTCTTCTTACAACAACAACATTAACAATAAAGTAATCTATCATTAAATAATCTTACCTTGTCTTAATGATAATTTGGTAATCTGATAAATTATTTTTCTAGTCTTTGGCTCGTCTTGTCGTTGAGCACATCATGCAAACGAAGCCCGCCAGAAATTCCCTGTGCCGTGTAGCTGGGAAGCACTGTCTCCTTCGCGCGCGACTGGTCTCCGAGTGCATGCAGTGCGAATAGTTTTAGCCAACAGTGCCGAGAATCAAGTCATTTTATATTACTTTTATATCCCTTCTTACAACAACAACAACAACAACAACAATAAAGTAGTCTATAGCCATGATAGCAGCAGATTAAATAATCTTTCCCTGTCTTAATGATAATTTGATAATCGGATACATTGTTTTTATAGACTATGGCTCGTCTGCTCTAGAGCACATCATGCGAACACAAAGCCCGCCAGAAGTTTCCCGTGCTGTGTAGCTAGGAAGCAGCGTCTCTCTCTCGCGCGCGCGGGCAGATCTCTTTTAGCCGACTGTGACGCATGCGCACGAGAAAAGTACTATTCCATGGTACCATTCCATGGCAAACGGCTTTCTTAGCAAATCTATTCAATTTTCTCGCCTGTACACTTTCAATGCAAGGATCTTAGTGTAAAGGATATAATCACAAATATTCCATGAAAATTACCTTCTTAAGTACAAATCACTAGTATGTGGGGTTATTAACTGGATCAATCAAATCAATAATGAATTCCTACGACACTATAAAATTATTTACCTGTCATCCATGATTCTCTCCAGTACATCATCGGCTTCAGCGTCAATCTCTTTCAAGGATCCAGCCTGTTTAACTTTCCTCAGTTTCTGAGGAGTTAGCGTCCACACCTTGATGTTAGAGTCCGAGAAACCTGCTGCCAGTAAACCTGAGTCGTTGCTTACATCCAGCGAGATTAGCCGACTGTTATAAAAAAAAAGATAGGTACACGGTGAATGACTGAATATAGATAGCAGACATGTGGGTTCCCAGTGAAATCAATTCAATCGGATCACACCCTAGCTGAGGGGTTAGCGGTTTTAGAGTCAGAGAAACCTGCCGCTTGAAGAATTCAATCATCGCTTACATCCACAGAGATTAGCCGATTGTAGAAACAGAAAGAAAGGGGTAGATACTTTCCTAATGATGGGTAAGATATAAAATTGTCTCATCAAGTGTGCTACAGAGTCTTCTATTCAGCAGACCTGCACAGTGTCAAGTTAAAAAAAACTTTTAATGTGTAATGTGTTTTTCCAATAAAATGTAACCAAACTTATCAATATGCACATGGTGCATCAAAAAAACATTAGATCTTTGAAAAGTCGGTAAAATACGAGCATCTTTCAATGTCAACATTTCTTGATAATATACTGAACTGTATTTTGGCAAACTTTTCAAAACTTTAGATCTTTTTTTCACACTGTGTAAATAAGTGAAACAACACTCAATCAAGAAAGTTCTGAAAGAAATAACATTTCTGATAATGGTTCTGTTATACATTACATCTACGCAGATTTAATTTACAAGTATTCTCCACAAACCTTTGTGCAGCATTGAGGAATGTATAGAAGCAGATGGAAGGCAAGTTATCTGGCCCAAGATGAACTCTTTTGGAGAGCTCCCTCTGTGCATTCAACCGTTCAAGTTTGTCGGCATCTTTCCTGCACATTCAAATCAAAACAATAAAGCACATGAACACAGGTTGTGATGTGGAAAGAACAGGTTCATAAGACTGATATAAAGTGATCTTTAAATGACGAAACCCACTTCACTTCATTGTAATATCTCACATTTTAAAATCTTAAAATGCTATGCAAATATTGAAAGATAATGATGAATATCACTTATCATGCGAATACAATTGTGTTAAAGACCATATAACATTTATATCCAAGAATAGACCACAATATAGCGAGAAAAACCTGCATATCAACGGACAATCAGTTCTATAATACATTAAGTGACACAAACAGCGCATTGACACTTTCTTTCCTTTTTTTTTTAATCAAAGTTCTATGTCACAAGTAAGTTTGGGAATCCACTGATCACAAAAATAACATAGATTTAAGCAAGATTGAAACAATTCTTAATCACTGTAGCTATAGGGTATTTTCATGATAGATAAGTAGATCACAAATTTGCATATTTACATGAATGTAAACATTGTATCTTTCTGTGGAAATAATGAATTTTGCACCATAAATATAATCAAAACTATGGTGAGTAGTGCATCCGTGACATCATCGAATCAGCAACATGTTTGAAAATTTGTACTGAATAAAAATGAATAACTTGTTTAATACTTGTTTGATTTTATTCAAACTGTTCTTGTTCTGCTCAATATTCTAATCAACTCCATTACATCTCTATTGTCATACTTGTTTTATGTCTTGTGATATAATTTACACTATGTTCAAACTCTCTCATATTGATGGAATAAAAAATTGTATCATTTCTTTTGACCAAAGGACGTGGGTTCAATACTTTTCGAATTACTGCTTGAAATAAAGCTTGAATATTTAGTCCATATTATACTCACAGCTCTGGAAGAGGGATCCTGGTTTGGGGAGGGGCATTTGGATCAGGCTTGTTCTTCTTGGAGGCAAGTGGGTCTTTCTTTGGCTTCTTTTTCTATGAACAAAGTAATGGGTAAGCCTAGGATTAATCCTCTAGTTAAATCTCCATATATATCATAAAGACAGCTAAAATGTATTCAATACTAAATCATGCACTTCAAACTTTTAAAATGTTCTCCTTTTAATCCACTTTCTATTGAATCCATTTTCTCTCCATTGTTTAAGTAGTCAGTTTCTCTTCATTTAAATCTAGAAACTAATTTCATTATTAACATCTCATACTCACTCAAATATTGCTTGAAGGCATATATCAAAATAATCCATGTGATTGCATGAGAACTACCATCTGAATGATAAACAAGTACTGTGTACTGTAAAAGCAAATAATTTTAATCGCATTCATAATTTTTTTAGCAAAAGTAAACCCTAGCAAAAAATTAGACTTTTACAGAACCTACAGCACTTGTCATAAAAAGCTTATGTGCAAATGACAACACAATACACCTGCAACTTGCTCCATATGACATCAAATAATCCAATGTAAACTTTATGGGTAATATGGGTGAAGTGAGCACCAAATTTTGTAATAATAACTGCACATGAACCTACAGAATTAAAAAAAAAAAAACACACACAAGATTTTCCATTCGATACCTTAGGCTTATCCTCTCCTTCACCTCCTTCATCATCTTCATCAATCTGGATGTTGATATCAGGCTCCTTGAGCAGACCATAGTAAATTTTGCCTTTATTAGCTGGTCACAACAAGAAAACAAAATCATTGATTTTTTAACGAATCATAGACGGATATTGAAGAAAATATTGTAAGAACAGGATACTTTTCAATACGGAACTATTGAGAAAAGGAACTGAAGCAAGATGAAATGTGTGAAACTTTCACAGATTTCATACCATGAATTCATTTTACATTAGCAGAGTCAAGAGATGGCACTAAACGTTTGAAGACTCTTGCTTTCATGAAAACAGTTTTGCTTATATGAATTTGAGTCATTGCAAGATTCAATTATATTTTTGGGGGTTCCACAGTAATGTTTGATGAAATCATGATATTTGCTTCTTTCAATTGAGACTGATTATTCATGATATAAGTATCATAATGCATTTTCATAAGATTCAATTAAAGATTTTAGAAGGTGTTGCTACCAAGTTGCAACTGATCGCACATTTTCATTCGCGTATGAGAGGCACTTTGAACAGGATGCACATGAAACAACCATTTTAATTGTCATGTTCCGATCAGCTGCAACATGCGATCCTCAATTGCCACTTTCTATCAACATCCATTTACACTAAAAAGTAAAATGTCATGAAGAAGTTTGTTAATTGCTTTTCAATGGAAATATTCTGTAGAATGCCAGGGGGTATGAAAGTATAAAATATTATGTGAAAAATAAAACCATTTACCTTCTCTCTTTGCTTCTCCTACGATGCTTCCAGCTTTAGAATCAATCTGCTGCTTGGTCCGAGGCACTCCATCAAACACTGTTAAACAAGATGACAGACAATACTCACTACTGCATTATGATAATAATAATAATGATCATAATAACAATGATGGATACTAGTAAAGTGCACAGGTCCACAGTATGCTCATGGTGCTGAAAGTTTTACACACACTGTTATCCAGCTTCAAGTGGCAACTATTACAATGCTCTGCTTTACATGGAATCTCTTCCTGCGGTCCTCCTTTACCTCATCCATGCTATGGGTGGGATTCAAATATACGAACCTCTAGTTGAAAGGCGAGAGTCAGAACCACTACACAACGATGCTTCTGATATAACTGATATCAAGCAATATCTACTGACAGTACTGATATTGCACTGTTAATGTTTGTAACATCTATTTCCTGTCTACATTTTGAGTAATCACATAATCAAAAACCTCCTTAACTTTGCAATATGATCAATTTGTTGATACAATCTTGTATCCATGTGAAGATCAATTAACATTAGGATAAAGTGAAATTGATAGAGAGGGCGATAGAGAAACAGACAGGGGAGGGGAGTGTACGAAAATATTACTCAAATAAATCAATGAATAATTGTTTCTATACGATGCATTTACAGGATGTGACCTGTTGCCCATTCAAATAAACATGAACTTCAGATGCACTGCAACTTCTCCAAATTCAAATTGTGTTTAATTTCCAAGTGTGAAATGTTTGTCAAGTTTGACAAATGATTTTGATATTTGGGTTGACTTACCATCAATATATAGATGTTCCTCGAGAATATTTAGCACTGTGTTGTTCTGTTTGTCTTGAAGATATCTTTTCAAAGCACTATAAGAATCTCTAGACATTCTAATCACATATTTGCTGGTCCTATAAAGAAAAGAAATAACAGATGACGATTTTAGCAAAATGTAGATTGCAGTGTAACATGAAACTTTGTGATGGGAATATGCTCACTACTATGCAGCACTACTGCATGATGCAACACCGGTGGAGTAGTTGCCAATTTCAATCATTCACCTTATGGCAAGGGGCAAAGAAAACAAAGTGAATTTGAGTCCACTCTTATTTCTAGTGAAGCAGAGGAATTCAAAGCAGTATACAATTATGTTCCATGAGAGCAATTGCTTTCATTGGCAGGTTAGGGACAATATCCAGATAAACACTTTTTTTTTTAACCAAAATCATGAGAGTTCTCATCATACTTGGAGGACAAATCTATAACTATAGTAACTGTATCAAAATCTAAAGCTATTATATCTCTTTAGTTTTGAAGAAAGGGCACAAAAGCATTGGTTTTTATCTTATGAAAATAAATGAATCAGGATGGTTGCTATCAAACTTATCATCAATTGCTGTTGATAAAGGGAAGTAATATCTTTGTTGAATTGGCTGAACCAGACTCTTTACAAATAAGTATTTCTAACGCTTATTAGCATTTTAACAGAGGATAAATTGTTGAGGAAAGTAATACCTGAAGTTCATCATGAGTTCACTTTGTCTCATGTGATCTTTCTTGGTTACAGCTGATAGTCGGATAAGATCGTCTTCATGATAGCTTTCCTGTTCATCACTGAATCCACTGAAGAATGCTACAGCTATAAACATAAACAGATAAGATGAATCTTGTGAAATTTAGTTGCATATGAAACCCAATCAACAGAAATAAGAAGTTTTCCCAGTATATTAAAAAAAGCATCCAAAATATGATGGGCTTTGTGTATTTGAAGTACAAGTGACTCTACCAAAAACAAATCATAAAGGTAAACCTGAGGCCTGTGACAATGACTTGTCTACTTATCCGAACCTCTCAGCCCTTTCGATATTAATGTAACACTTTAGGATTACAACACAGTATAAGAATGGTAGAAGAATCAGGATAATAGATTGCAGCATCAAGTTAGTAAATTAAAGGTAACTTCCCTATAACTTGTATTTTGAGAGCTTTATCAATTTCAGATTCAAGACAATCTTTAATGTGCATAAAAATGCATTCCATAATGTCAGGTATGGTGTAAAATAAAAAGAAGTGAAATTCCAATAATAAAAACAATTCCAAAATGACCATAGATTTTCCTCTGACAGTCAACTAAATTGCAAAATGAAAAAAAAAAGTAAAACCGAAAGACTTACCTTGACTGTCATGATCATTGTAAACCAACTCCAGATACATGTGCACAAACACTGGGTAGAGAATTTGGGCAAGTTCACTCTGAAGAATAAATTTAAAAATATATATAAAAGTAGTTATGAATTATTGATAATTATTTAGACAATGAAATACGGTTCTGTTTATATATTCAACACCATATCATATTACCCCAAAAATTTATGGTCTAACATTAATGTCTTGCACACTAGTTAAAAGCTATTTCTAGTGTCATAGAATATTAGTACCTAGGAAGAGAAGCATTGGCTTGCTATGACTACTGTAAGAAAGAAAAAAGAAAAGAAAAAAAAGCTGTACTAGATGATAATAATGCTTCACGGTACAACGAGTTATCTTTCTTGGAAATGTGAGTGGTCCTGAAAAGGACCTACCTACCCACTCTCAACATTTTGATGAGCATGTTCTCATCGTTTTCTCGGTCCTTTTCAAGACCACTCACATTTTCAAGAAAGATAACTCGTTGTACAGTGAAGCATTATTCTCATCATTCTTCCACGAATGAAACCTTCACGCAAGCTGTACTAGAAATATTAAATTGTTATAATGTTACTATCAAATTCAGGTTTTGATATACAAGTAATCCAAGACAATACTGTATAAAAGTGGCCTGGCTACTGGCTATCATCGTCATGTTTGCCCGTCATAGCAACAGAGCCACTTTGCTTTAAATTTGATTTCAAATCCAGTTTGCTGTTCTGTAATCTGAAAGGGAACACAACTGGCCTACCAAACCAGTTTTTAAAATGAGTTTATTGGAAGCCACTTTGAATAATAGGTTAGTCCAGTTGAGGACTGTGTGATTCTGATAGCACCCACCTCTGCATATATTCTCTTACACTGAACACACAGGGACTGCATAGCACTCAACCACAGAGTCCTTACATGACCCGCTGATCTGTATACCCCTCTGATCGCGCCTATACAGATCAGAGCGTTATGTAAGGACTCTGTGGCTGTGGTTGAGTGCTATGCAGTCCCTGTGTGTTCAGTTTAAGAGAATCTGCAGAGGTGGGTGCCATCAGAACACACAGTCCTCAACTCAACTAGCAGGTAGCGCAACCTCACCTTGGTAGCATCTAATGATGATTCAATGAAGGACATAAGACTCCTGTAGTGACCATCATAGAGCAATGGATCTCCTTCACTGAAAAATAAACAACAAAGTGAACAAACATAAAATCTTTATTCATTAATCTGTATAATCATTTTCATTAATAAGCCCCCCCCCCCACCTCACAAACAAAAACAAATTGTTTGGATGCTCTCCATGGACAGGCCCTCTAAAAATGGCCTGACGTGAACATTTTGTGTTTTTTTTTTGCTTTTCACTGAAATTGAAAGATCACAATAAACATGTGAGATATTATCTGAAAGAAAGAAAAAAAGATGAATAGACATAAATCAATTTATGACAACAATTGAGTACTTCTTTCTCTTTTTCCATCCTGAACACTGAACAGCACCACAGGGACAGAATTTTAGAATTTGCAGGCAAGCTATTTGTAGCTCTCCTAGAGGTTCTCAAGGAGAATTTAGGGGAGATTTAATTGGGTCTTCATGTAGTAAGATTGTAATTACATGTACAGCCTCACGGGCTCTACAAATTGCTCCACTCAAAAGTATTTAAGGGGAGCTTCATGAGAGCAATTGCTCTCATTCCCCTTAAATTTTACTTCCCGAGACCCCATCCCCTTAGATCTAGCATGATCATATATGCACTAAGAATGGAAATATTGATCCATTCGTGGTATGCATGTACCTTGTATATGCTGATAGGACTGATGATACATCTTGGTCTGTGTTAGAAGCATTCTCTGAATTTTCTTGGATATTGGCTTCTTTCCTTAACAATTCTTCAGTACCCTGAAAAAAAAACACAGAAAAAATGGAATTAGAATAAACAATCACCTACCATTGTGTAGGTTTAAATCTCATTATGAATAAGAAAAATTAAGCAACCAAATCCTCCAAATCTCCATTTTCTAGATGAAAATAGGGATATATTTCACTATCCATCTTACACCATACTCTTATAAGAGTATAATTGGTGAAATGTTCATCAGTCTCGGTATGATTGGATTGACAAGTAAATTAGAACTGATTTGCAATACATGTATTTGTATACATCCACAGCAACTGGCTTTGAAATTGCTCACGCAGCCACAAAGTTAGAACAACCTACTTGAGTTGGTTTTTAGAAAAGGTTGTCCTGATAAGGAAAATGTCTATGGGAAGTAAATCATTGTGACTTTTTTCCTCCATACCTGTTAGCCATTTAACTATTCATATTTGAATTACTAGTAGAAGGAACAACAAACCATGCATTACAGACGTTTTTCCAAAAGTTTTCAGAAAACTTCTTTAACTGGAAATTCTATGCAATTTTCATTTGTCAGTTGACAAGATGCCAAAAATGTGGCCTCAAAATGTTATGAATCACTTCAAATTTTCTAAAAGTGAAGGTTGGAGACAGCTTGATTACAGGCGTACGCCACGACACCTCGTTCCTGTTGCTGCGTGAGTACTTTATAAGCTCCAGTGTCCGTCCCTTTTTAAGCAGTTATGCTGTTCCACAAGCCACAAAATCTAACATTTAAAGTTTATTTTATTTAGCCAAAATATTGAACTTTTCAATTTCATTGATCAGCATAACTTGATGAAGGGCGCCCGTATATCCGAGAAGAAATCAGCGATTGTCAAGCGACATAGGGCGGGTGTAGCCGGTCACCTGCCTTGTGATTTGACCCTCCATAGGAATTGTGTTGAAGCATACATACGCTTAATGCGCGCGCAAATTAACTTAAGTGCGGGCCATAGACAAACTGCATGAGGCTTAACTTAGCGCTTGGGTGCCGGCGCGGTGACACCTTCCATGTCGGGTACTGGTTCCAAAACGGTATGTAAATTTTGTGTGCAAGTCAAGGAAAGCGAAAGTGGCGAGCATACGTGTATGCAACAGGCGGCAGCCTAGATAGAGAGAGTGCACTCTGCCAGAGTCTCTGACTCTGGCAATGCTTAGCTATGGATAGCTCCCTGGAATAGTTTTTGACATTTTTTGACATTGTCACTACTCCAGAGAGCTATGGAGTAGATACCATACCGTGCGTGTAACACGGCGTTTTCGGATTTTAAATCGCCCAAAATTACTACTTTTTATTTTGTTATTTTCAATTTCAAAGAATAACACACACTCCGAAATGGAAGCGCTAGGGTCTCACTCTCTGCGTACGACAGCTTTTTGCGTGTGTTATTCTTTGAGTGAGCCCTCTTCGCTACGCTCTTTGGCCTCGCTCGCGGACGATTGCGAAGGTACTTGCACGTATGATACCGGTCAGAAATTCTGATTTCTGGGTTGCAAAGTGGCCAAGAAACTCCACCACAGTGACCTTTTGACCCGAACCGGATGTTTACAACGGAAGTCATTTAGTTTCATACTGGACTGTCTGCTGTGCAAGAGGAAAAGAGGACAAAATTGGATATTTCCAACACAGGTAAGTCCCATTCATTATGATTTGTGGTGGGAAGGGAAAAACGTATTGCTAGGGAAGTTCAAAGGGGTATGAAATTGAAAATAACAAAATAAAAAGTAGTAATTTTGGGCGATTTAAAATCCGAAAACGTAGTGCTACACGCACGGTATGGTATCTACTCCATAGCTCTCTGGAGTAGTGACAATGTCAAAAAATGTCAAAAACTATTCCAGGGAGCTATCCATAGCTAGGCCATGCTGCCTTTTTGCTGGCTGCTGCATGAGTCATGATGATCATGATGATGCCGCAGCTGCATGACGAGTGCAGATAGCTCACTGTCAACATGGTCAATAAATTGTTAATTAATAGCCATACCTTGGGTAGAACATTGTAATAACCATACCCTCCGACAAAATCATAACCAGAAAATAATATTAGAACAGATACAGTGACGCGTAGATAATTAATAAACATTCACCAAATTTCAACAACTTGGCTCTTGCCAACATATTTCACTACGAATGGGGGTAATGGGGACACTTGTTTTTGTCTGTCAATTTCTACAATTGGATAAAAGGGTTCCACATACTTTTAAATTATTCTTTCTCAAGAACTGCAGAACTGCTGACAAAGTTTGACTATCCATAGCCTGTTGTTCAGTGGATTCGTTATTTCCTGGAGCCATATTGTTAGGTTTTGGGCAAGAAAGACCTGCCTCTGTCTCGTCGATGTGTTCCGCCATCTTTGTTTTTACTACTTATAATTTAATAATGCATGTAAAATGATTAGAAAAATTGTAATTAAAACTATAATAGATTTAAAAATATTTAAAATATAATTAATAATTATTTACTACATAATTTTAGTTGAAAATTTAATTAACCATACAAAAAAAACGACATATTTACAACTGTTAATAATAAAGCCACTCATGACGATAGGATCGGTCCTTTCTCAATAGCCGCTCGACGTCAACCTGACACCACTAGCGGCGCTCCTCAAAATCTTCTTGAATCCTTCACTTTGAAGGATAATCAAAATCTGAAACTTCACATATCTTTATTATAAGTTCTATTTAAAAGGATTGTAGGATGAGGGACAAGGTGAGAACGATTTTTAATAAGATAAAAACTGTTAGAAATTGTGTTGTCTTGTTTGGGTAATGTGCGTGGTGCGTGAGCGAGACTGAATTGGGGACGGCTTTTGATTGTATTTTGTACTCTGTCCAACTTTTTGGCTGGGAATGTGATGTTTTACTGAGGTGAATTATCATTGGAGGTATAAGTCTTTGGCTTAAACGTATTTATGTCCCCCGCATTCGCGTTGCACAGTATATAGTTTTATTCAGTGCATGAATTTGGGACCACGATGCAACCCACCACGGCACCGCCATGATAGAGTTCTGTGTAACGAAATGCGTGCACTTTCAGCAAGGGGGACCTAAACTAAAGTCTAAAGTACGATATCGCCAATTCTTTCAGGGAGCAGTCCCTTTGTACACACGAAGAGATGTTTTAAGGATGAAGCATCTCCATACCTTTGCCATGTTTGCTGTGCATGCTTGCTGGTGCACAGCCATGACGGCTGAATACGAAATTGCAGCTGAGCATGCCATGAGCCTCATCATTTATGAGCACTAAATTTTTATCACCTTTTGCCCTGTTGAAATGAGTGTTTGGCAACCAAGTTTAGGGCCTTTAAGGCTATATTAAATCACTTGCCCGATCAAAAAATTCTCTTGCCCAAATTGATGGCTGATGCCAATCTGCATATAGCCTAGGCCTAGTGGAAAACTTATGAAACCATTATTTATCTAATTGATGGCAAGTGTGACAATATCATTTTTTGCCTGAGAACTAAAGACCTGTAGAGTTTGTTGCTCTGGTCATGAATTTGTGGAATACTGCACTAAAACTTGAAATAGAATGCCAACATGCTTTTTTTAATTTTGAGAACTGTTTTGAAGCCGTGTTTGTTATGTGCATGAATGAGAAGTAGGTCCTACTGCAGGTATGAGCCATATCATTTCGATGGCAAGCAATGTGAAACGCCCCGGTGTTCTTGAAAAGTTGCATGAATCCTTGATGTTAAATTCACTTCTACTTTGTCTCCCTTGTAAGTTGTAAAGCTTTATAATTAAGTCTAATAACATTTTTCTCTGACCTCTCCTTTTTTATCCTCCATGCATCATCCTCTGCTATAGTGGCGCAAGAAACGTATGCGACGGTAAGTTTCAGTCAAAGTGTTGGGTATATTATTAGGAAGGGGTTTGAATTGCTTGAAATCAAGTTTTCAATGAAACGGGAAAAAGAAAACAAGAATTTTTATTTAAAGTTACAGATGTTTAATGCACCATAGTTGAATAAAGCACGCATAACTCCAAGTTGTACATGTCATTTCTCCATGTGCATCTTGTTAAAAGCAAAGCACAAATTATAATGTGCAAAGATGCTTTACAATCTGGGATATGCATGAGAATAGAGTTTTTAAGAAACAGTCTAACCTTGTAACAGTGGAAAAAAAACAAAGGCATTTTTTGTTCCACTAATCACCTCATTATACCAAGTTTCCACTGTATAAGAAACCAGATGCTTTCGTTGCCTGCAAGTACAGATAACTCTTGAAGTCAAATTTCTTAGGACCACAAAGATTTCTGAGAAATTTAACTTACAAATAGATAATGCATATTTTATATGATCGGAAGAATTCCGTCGACCTAGGCAATTATTCCACTTAGACAAGAGTTAACTGTATGTTATTAGTCTTTTGGCATAACTCTTCTTTTTTTTTTCTGTACCCCAACAGCCTGAAGCGTAAGAGGAGAAAGATGCGTGCCAGGTCCAAGTAGACTGTCACCGGAAACAACCACGTCACACAAAGGGCATTGCACTCTTGCTGTCACACTGGATCCCTGTCCTCTACCCAATCTGACCTTCATTTGCAACGCTTCTCCTCTTCGGTCCCTGCGTCTGTCATCCCAGCTCACCATGTGCATGTCTCCTTGGTCCGGATGCTGAGTGTTTCGTCGCCCATGAAATCAACTGGTTCTCTATTTTGATGAAAGCTGTTGACAACTTGGACCCCGCTGCCTCAAATTCGAAAAACTGATGGGCCTTCACATGCTCCATGAACGCTCTACTGATCCTCTCAGTTTATACATTCCACCGGAATTCAATAATCATGTGATATTCAATTTAATGTGTTATGCTGGATTGCCATGCCCTTGTGGTTGTCTTTATTGCATACTAGTACATCTTTCACTGAAAAACTGTTTTGATGTATCGGCTTGTAATAAATATTTTCCATTATGTTTCAAAGCAAGCTCCAACTTTTTCTTTTGTGACTTCTCGACTATTGATACAATTAAAACTTAGTATTAAGACATCTGGGGCTTTCTACATGAAGGAGATCGATAAAATTGAGAATTGAATCTTTTTGGTACATATTTTGCCATAGACTTTCGATTAATATTTATTGTAAGTCTGCATATTTTATGTCGCAGGTCCCTGATAAAAAAGTCCTGATATAAAGAGGTAAAAGAAATCTAGTTCCAGCTCTTTGTCGTATACTGTTTTTAACCCGGATAGAACAGGATTCCTGCAATAACAAGGTATCTTTTGTGGCCCCAAGGACCTCATTATATCGAGTTTCCACTGAGTGACAAGAATTTTTTTTTAATGGTCAAACTTGTCCAAGTCGAGTGAGTACTTGGGTCAATGTAATATTTTTTGGACCAAATCATATTAAACCTACATGATTAACTTCTCAGTCAAAGAGATTTTTGTGGTCCCACAATATTTTAATTGGGGCAGAGTTGTACAGTGGAAACTCAGTATGACGAGGTGCTTGGGACCATCAAAATAACCTTGTAGCAGTAATCTCTTTTTAGCAGAGTTTAAAAACAATCGGTTATTAAGAGCTGGGACCAGATTTGTTGCATCTTTCTACATCAGATTTCTTTGTAGCAAGTTTCCACTATATAGGAAATGACCGAGTGCCATGATGTCTGAATGATTGTTGATAAATGTACTAGAAAGGTCTTTGAGCAGCAAATGAAGTAGATAAACTGATAGTTATACAAGTAACAATGCCCAAGTCAAATTTCATGGGACCACAAAAATGTGGTTGACATCAAAGAATTAACACATCTTTTATTTCATTTGTTTAAAAAAATGTTTTAAATTTTGCAATTACGTGACTTGGACACAGTTTACAATGGAATTTTCTTCGAGATTGAGTGAATGTAACATTTTTACAGTATGCATGTAAAATGGAGGAAAGGTATGGCTGGGCTAGACCAAGTGCTTCATAATGTACAGTGGAAACTCAGTATAACGAGGTGCTTGGGACCATCAAAATTACCTTTGTTATAGCAGTAATCTCTTTATAGCAGCGTTAAAAAGCAATAAGTTATTAGAGCCGTGACCAGATTTTTTTACCTCGTTTTAGACATTTTGTTACATCAGATCTCTTAATACTGAGTTTCCACTGTATAAGGAGGTGCTTGGGACCATCAAAATTAACTTGTTACAGCAGTAATCTCATTATAGCAGCGTTGGAAAAAAAACCAAGTTATAAAGAGCTGGGACAATACTTTGTACCTCTTCATAGCAGATACTCGTTATATCGAGTTTCCACTGCACATGTATTTCGTAGAAAATGCCGGGACTTGTGAAGGTGTAAGAAAGAAATATGATTTTGATATCAGTCTGACATGGATCTGTCTATTTTAGACCTACGTGTACAGTGAGGTGATGGAAATGACCTTTTTATACACGACATGCAAAATGAATCTCCTTATTTCAGTACAGTGGAAACTCGGTGTAAAGAAATCTGATATAACAAAATATCTGCTGTAAAGAGATAACAATCTAGTCCGAGCTCTTTATAACTTCAGTTTTTTTTAAATTCTGCTATAAAGAGATTACTGATACAGTATAGCAAGGTAATTTGAATGGTCCCAAGCACTTGACCTTGTTATGCTGAGTTTCCACGGTATAGAGAAAAAATACAGAAGAACTAGGGCAAAAAAGTCCTGTTATTTCAGTAATCCTGTTAAATTTGACCTTGGTATGACAAGGTTCCATTGAATATGACGATCAAGGTAGTTTGATGACCGGGACGTCGATAGCAATAATGGTGCTGATATNCATCTTTCTACATCAGATTTCTTTGTAGCAAGTTTCCACTGCACTGTATAGGAAATGACCGAGTGCCATGATGTCTGAATGATTGTTGATAAATGTACTAGAAAGGTCTTTGAGCAGCAAATGAAGTAGATAAACTGATAGTTATACAAGTAACAATGCCCAAGTCAAATTTCATGGGACCACAAAAATGTGGTTGACATCAAACAATTAACACATCTTTTATTTCATTTGTTTAAAAAAATGTTTTAAATTTTGCAATTACGTGACTTGGACACAGTTTACAATGGAATTTTCTTCGAGATTGAGTGAGTGTAACATTTTTACAGTATGCATGTAAAATGGAGGAAAGGTATGGCTGGGCTAGACCAAGTGCTTCATAATGTACAGTGGAAACTCAGTATAACGAGGTGCTTGGGACCATCAAAATTACCTTGTTATAGCAGTAATCTCTTTATAGCAGCGTTAAAAAGCAATAAGTTATTAGAGCCGTGACCAGATTTTTTTACCTCGTTTTAGACATTTTGTTACATCAGATCTCTTAATACTGAGTTTCCACTGTATAAGGAGGTGCTTGGGACCATCAAAATTAACTTGTTACAGCAGTAATCTCATTATAGCAGCGTTGGAAAAAAAACCAAGTTATAAAGAGCTGGGACAATACTTTGTACCTCTTCATAGCAGATACTCGTTATATCGAGTTTCCACTGCACATGTATTTCGTAGAAAATGCCGGGACATGTGAAGGTGTAAGAAAGAAATATGATTTTGATATCAGTCTGACATGGATCTGTCTATTTTAGACCTACGTGTACAGTGAGGTGATGGAAATGACCTTTTTATACACGACATGCAAAATGAATCTCCTTATTTCAGTACAGTGGAAACTCGGTGTAAAGAAATCTGATATAACAAAATATCTGCTGTAAAGAGATAACAATCTAGTCCGAGCTCTTTATAACTTAAGTTTTTTTTTAATTCTGCTATAAAGAGATTACTGATACAGTATAGCAAGGTACATGTAACTCTGCCTAAGTCGAATCTGTTGGGACCAGACAAATCTGTTCGACTTATGAGAATTTCGACTTACAAGAGGCTAATACCATTGGCTTTGTATGATTTGTTCCAGAAAATTACATCGACTTAGGCAATTATTCGACTTAGACAAGTTCGACTTAGGCAGAGTTGACTGTAATTTGAATGGTCCCAAGCACCTTGTTATGCTGAGTTTCCACGGTATAGAGAAAAAATACAGAAGAACTAGGGCAAAAAGTCCTGTTATATCAGTAATCTTGTTAAATTTGACCTTGGTATGACAGGTTCCATTGAATATGACGATCAAGGTAGTTTGATGACCGGGACGTCGATAGCAATAATGGTGCTGATATTAATCACAGGAGAGAAATGATAATAGTGTTGGAATAGACCACTTACATAATGTTTTCAGATTTATTCACGTTTGCCCTCAGACGAAGTATGTGTTCAGCTGTCAAAATGTATTGGGACTTGAGAGTAGACAGAAGTCAGAACGCTACTTGCATACATTAACATAGCTAGGTTGGACAAACATTGTAGCTTGACCAACCTAGCAACAATTAATATATGCTACATACATGTACATTCCTTCTATTGAAATAAGATTCTCTTATATCAGAATCAAATAGTTTGTCAGTGTACGTTTGAAAAAGATATGGATACATTACGAAAGTGGTCTATTGGATAAGACGGCGGTGAGAGGGATGAGAGCGATTTGATGATGATGGTAGTGGTGGTGATGATAATCTTGGTATTTGTGGTACTACATGTATATAAATTATGAAGTCGGGGAAGATGGGGTGTCGTGCGCCCTCTGATGGGAAAGCAAATTGTATGCATTCTCTATACCCAAAGGTTGTTCTTACGACCTGTAGGCCTAAACTTACCCGACATAGCAACAAGTAATATATGCAAACTGGGGCCTTTGACATAAAAGAGATGTAATTTATCTTGCAATTAATTGCATCTTTTGGCACACATTTTGCCATAGACTTACAATAATGTTAATTGTAAGTTTAATTGCACTTTTATGTTACAGGCCCAGTATTGTAATACAACTGCTACCAAACGATACAGTGGAAACTCAGTATAACGAGTATCTAAATACTTTGTTATAGCAGTGATCTCGTTATAGCAGGGTTGAAATACAATGAGCTATATAGAGCTGAGACCAAACTATTACCTCTTCATATCAGGAATATTGTTAAACCGGATCTCTTTATAGAGAGTTTCCACTGTATTAGGAATGAAACCGGCCTATTGTGCACATGATATTGTCCTCAAAAGCCCCAACCCCTCCTTTCCTATGTGCGCATGGTCGTGGCGATGATGGTAGTGGTGTGTGTTTCTGCGATGACTCATTGATACTGATTCTTTCAATGTTTCGAAATTATACTTCTTGAGAAATAAGATCTGTCGACTCATTTACTACGCTTACACGGCGAAGAGCCGATTAAACACGGGACCCCCCTTCCCCCCCCCCACCCTTCTTTCTTTTAGCGGTATCGGCATCGGGCAATAGAACTGACTAGTGAAAACGGTGTTCCGTATTGAGACTGGAAACCACCGGCTGAATACCGGCTACAAATCAGAAAATTGGGGATGGGGCAGTAACAGCTCCCCCCCCCCCCCCCCCCCCCCGCGCGCGCCCGGGCCTAGTTAGGGTTGATTAACAATTATGTTGCAAAGAGCTCGGTCTAAACTTTTACCTCTTTATACATGCATCAGTTATACCAGATCTCTTTATTATGTCAAGTTTCCAGTGTAATCCGTTAAAAGAGATTTGAACTTTCAAAGTCTCTATCAGTCTATGCCAATGCTATTACGATCCTGTTTCTAAAGTCGGGTCGGCAACTTTTGCATAAAAATGTGACGTAGTTGCGGACAACCATTTAATTGTGTACATAATTTTCAAACTTTCATTAATGCGTAACTGATTCCGTCAATGTTGCCGAGCGCACGGATCCCCCTCAGCGGCAGGGATCACAATATCATTGAGAATTCAAAACTTGTGAACTGGTCATCTAATTGTGGTTAAATTTCCAGAATTTGCTCATCAGATTTTTGAGAACAACATAATTATCCCAGGGGAGGGTTGCCCTAAGCAAGAATTTTTTTCTCGGGCAGATAGCTTTTATTCGAAGATAATAATTGTTCTTGTCTCAGGAGAAGGGGAATCGATAGTTCAAATCTATATAACGCACTTTGCCCACACTATATGGACAATTTATCTAAATTTGACATCTGGATGTTGGTGGTGATGATGTCAAGGTATAAGATGGTCGTATTTTATCTTCATATTTCCGAACCATCTGTTTTTCAACCGCAATACGTCATCGCTTGACACACTTGACCAACCAAACAAGTAATCTTTGCCGATTGATTTTATATTTATTTCTGTACCTCTCCTCCCTCCGCCCTTTCTATACCATGCGTGTATCCGGCCGGGGAGGGCGGCTCAGGAGGTGGACTCCTATGATTTTTTTTTTGAAAAGGGAATATGGAATGAAAACCTAATGAGATAAAAGAACATTATTTCTATTATTCAGGGATGTGGGTTGGGAGGTTTATCCAGCAACCTGTGAAAATTTGAGACCCCCCCCCCCCCTCTCTCTCTCTCTCTCTCCGTATGTAAGTGTACAGTATCTTAAATATTCTTTCTTTTTTTCTGTCAGAACATTTTAAATCCTTTTTGCCCCCATTAGTTCGATATGTCACTATATGTGTAGACCCTCATTTCTGTGTCAAGGGACTATAGTATATGCAGATATAGCACAGTCCCATATAATTTCCGAAATAACAAACTTGTTTGAACCAATTGACTACTGATTTATGTAATTCCAGTAAACTTTGTGTAGAAACTACCCAGTTCCAGTAGTCAAAAGGTTAAGTGAATCTATTTATTGTTTGTCTTGTAATTATGGCTATCTGATGCCCCTTCCTCCCCCTCCCAAACTCTATACGTTATTAATTTTGAAAAAGGATAGGAGGTAAATAGACATCTCTAAAGAGTGATGACATATTTTTCCAACCGTGACCGGATGTTTTGGAACATGATTCTTGGAAATCAATATGACATTAGGCCCTGATTATTAATCAAAAGTAGACATTTTGCCAAGGTATTCCTTCATGAGAACACAACACAAAACGTAAAACCCCCCAATGATCTAAACCTTTTAGGAATATTCGTACATGTATTTTCATAGTGATATGATATTCTCTTTTTATGATTACTTTCATATTCATAAAACTATAAGTCTAATTTTTAAGTCTTTTTAGCGCAGTAGAATATATTGATATAGTTTCTGCGCTATATAAGTATAAGTAATATTATCATTATTATTATTATTATTATTATTAATATTATTATTATCATTTATCATTAAAAGAACAATGTTTTTTTCATATTCATAATAAGATGATATAAACTAAGGGTGATAGAAAACTGATTTAATAATCTGATCCATCAACATGTGCACCTTATACAATATGTATACTGTATATTCTTTAATCTGCTCCTATATTATGACATCTGTAATCAAAAGTTATTTTGCCCCTTATTTTCTTCGTTATGCATTTCATCCCTTTCTCCCAATCATTTCAATTCTGAAAAACTGAAATGCATTCCTGGTTCTGAATATTCATGAGGGTAATCACCATAACATAACACGTATTTCATTGGTTCCTTCACATCACTGACCTCATAAATATTCATATGGTGATCTTTCCGTCATCCAATCAAATCGATCCAATAGCGAGATGGATTTTAATTGGTCTCTCATCGTGTTCATGATCAACTTCTGCCCAAATCCAGGAAATTAGGGTAGACACATATAAATGTGATCATTGTCTAGCATTTCCATTTCTTTCTATTTGAGGGCTGGTTAACATACATTTATTGCTTTCAAAAATGTATTCCCGTCAGTTATCTTCGATTATTCTTTTTGCCCTTGTGGTAGGTGGGATGTCTGCATTCACAAGAGGTAAGTTTTTTTTTATTGTTATTTCAGTTCCACAGATTTTCATGATTGTTGTGTTAAAGCTTTTTGAAATAAACACACCTTTTTATGAGTTATACGTTGATTATTATTTGATTTGAATAAGACAATTTACTAATGAATTGAAATTGACATCACGTTTCTTTCCGAAGATTGTACCCTCACATGCCATGATTATGTATTATCTCACCATGCAATGAGTAATTACTATTTATCTGTATTTATCTAATTAAATTGTTAATTTTTACTCTTTTTCTATACATTCACGTGAATCAGGTTTTGGCTGCATTGTCGGCCTGGATTTTTTGAAAATAAAATATTTAAAAACAAAATGAATTGAGTATTGTCTATTTACTCAATTAACTAAAAATTACACAATTGGACAATACATGACAAGAAAGGGTAGTTACGTTACGGTTTAATCTGCACGCATTATCTGTTGCTGCGTCACTTAAAACCTCGGGCAAGCTTTCTGGTTGTCATGATTAAACTTTTGTGTATAGAGAACCCATAAATTTTGCATCTATTAGTAAACCTGCTTATCTAATGATAATTAAATTGAATTTTAATCCGGATTGCATACATGACTTGTTTTGCTGTGTCGGGTAATATCCTCGTGCAAGCCTTCAGGTTGCCAAGAACAACCTTTGTGTACAGAAAAGACATGAATTTTTGCATAAAGAGTGACTAGACTGGGCAAAGAAATAATGATGCAGCGGAGAAGGGGGGTTTGTTTGTACGTGAATGCCTGTCTAATATATCAACCATATCAAGATGATGTTTTAATCACCAGGTTAAAAGTACTATATTGTTTTATTTCCGAAAGTGGCCCTTTGAACCTCTGAAAGGCTGTCTATTTAATACATAAATTGGTGTCAATTACAAAAGGATAAATGATATGACATTGAAAAAAAAATCATTGTTCAAAAGGAAATCCTTTTCTCGAAAGGTAGGTGGTAAAAGGGTGTTCCTCATAGTCTTTATAATTATGGATCTCGATTTGGATGATGCCCCTTGAAAGGAATCGCCAAATGTGCTACCGTGGGTACATTAACCGATAGGAATCTTAGTTAATTGGGCTATGATCACATTAAACAATTAATGGGATTCGTCCTATATTCGTGACGGAAGGCGAAGGAGGAGAAGGAGCAGGAAATGGAAGGGGATAAATGCATGCAGGAGGAGGACGAGGAGAATATTAAGATGATATAAGGAAGAAGAGAAGAAAATCAAGAACAAGAAGAAAAAACGAAGAGATGATGAAGATGAGGGAAAGGAATGGGAAGAAAATAACGACGAAGAATGGGGATTCAGGGGGACGGGGAAGAGAAGAAGAATGAAAATGAGGAAAAGTTTTATCACGTTAAACTATGATGGGGCGCCGCCGTTTGAAATAGGAAAGCGACGTATAAACAGGGAGATGTGACTTCTAAAAATCCCATCTTCCTGGCTTAAACGTAGCCTGCAATGAAAGAGAATGTATATCCTTGAACTTGTGAACGATTTGATGTGTTTAATGATGAAACACTGCTTTTACTTGCAGACGGGGAGGGGAGGGGGAAGGGGGTGGGGGCACCAACACCACCAATTAATACAAGCGAAACAAGCGAAACCTAAATCGTTTTGTATTCTTCCTCAACTTACTACCCCTGCATTGAACACGGGGAGATTTTTGCTGTGCTGGGATGTTATTTGCTTCTTTTTTGTTTTTAGTTCACAACATATGCAAAAATGAAAGACTTTATTGTGCCTAAATTGCAATTATAAGCTGATTGACTTAAATGCATCTTTTTAAACATGAAAATAATCCTTAAGCCAATATAACACGAGATGAAAAATTACATGAATCAGATATGTGCACGCGGTGCAGATACGCAAATTTCCAATGAGAATAACCAACAGGAATCGGATAGTTTACTTGGCCAAATCAAGTGACATAATGAACTATACCACAATGCTTAAGTGTTGTCTTTAATGTCATCAATCAAAATTATACATCTTCGTTATTTATGACGAAACAATCGCCTGGAGCAGAATGTGCCGCGGAACAGAATGGTCTTTAAAAAGCAATATGGGAACAAATCCATCCGAAAACCCTGTCTGGAGATACGCATGACTCGATTTCATTCATAAATAAAGTCGAGTGACTCATTTAATTAAAAAGTGTCAGAGATGCGTCGTGATATAAAAACGGTGTCCACCCTCCCTTTTCATCAATCATGAAAGAATATTTTTTCCCATTTTTAAGACGTAATCCACCCTCGGCTTACATGTCCTTCAGGGATCGCTGGTCTAATTTGGAAAACATTCGACATGTCTGTTATGTGACGTCATCCTTTAGAACATCTTTTACAGTTTTCTTATTTCATTTATATGCCTAAAGTAGAGATGACAAACGCCATTTTCATATAAATTCTTGTTAATGCGGATCATGTTTGAGGAATTTAAACATTTACACAATTACATGAGAAACATTTACTAGAAAATTACTAATATCATATTCGTTATTCTTTGATGATAATGTTCGTTAATCCGAATTAAATGTTTGTTTCTCCAAATTAAAACAAGACACATCAATGCGAAATGAATAAAGTGTTATGAATAAAATGTTTAACGACAAACAAAGTAGCCATATGATGTTTTTTTTCTTTTCCCTTGTAAGATGCCTGCGAGTTAAAGGCGAAGAAGGGGCCCTGCACAGAATCGATCCAACGCTGGGCATACAACACTGAGAAGGACAAATGCGTTCCGTTCTCTTACGGAGGTTGCCGAGGAAATCCGAACAATTTCGAAACCAAATCCGAGTGTAGGAAATTCTGCGAAGGTATGTTGGTAAATCTTTTTTTAAGTGACGATGTATATAATATGACAGGGAAGTCTACCCCAAAAATATCAATATCATTTCCTCAAAACCGTAACCAGGTTTAATCAGGATATTTAACTCTTAATTCATTCTTTCCATTTTCTTATTTTACAGACCTCATAATTTTCCTTTAACTGATCTCGAAAATATTCATTAGAATTTAGAAATTAGATGTGCAAAATCTTGAAATGTACAATTTAATAAACTCACAATTTTGAGTCTCTTTACATTCTTTAGATGGACATACCACAGGAGTTTAAGTTCTAAAGAAATCATATGAGACAGTGTGAATGAAAAAAAATAATGTATTTAGTGCATCTGTGACATCATCAAAGTTGCCGACTGGTCATGCTTTTAACATTTATATTTTTTCTATCCAATTTCGATCAGTGTGCTCTGTCCATTCAATATTTTTTGCTAAGAGACCCACATTTTTAGCTGGTCTTCCGTTTCAAGTGCACATCTTTATAAATGTTTTTTTTTTAAACATTTTTAGAGCCTGGTCGTGGATGCTATGAGCCCGATGAGGAGAGATGGTACCGGGACGGAGAGCAGAAGGAATCTGATCAGCCTTGTGGAGGATGGTAAGATGCTCTCCCTCCCCCACCCTCAAAATAAAGAAATACAAAACAAAAATTAAAAGAAGAGAAGAAGAAGAAGAAGAAGAAGAAGAAGAAGAAGAAGAAGAAGAAGAAGAAGAAGAAGAAAAAGAAGAAGAAAAAGAAGAAAAAGAAGAAGAGGGGGAGTAGAAAGAAGAAGATGATGATCGGATATGATGGTGGTGATGATGATGATGATGATGATGATGATAATGATGATGATGATGATAATGATGATGGTGATGATGGTGATGATGGTGATGATGATGGTGCACGGTTATGACGATGATGATGATGTCGGAAGAGAAAGAGAAAGAGGAGAAACAGAAGAAGATGTGATGAGCCAAATGAGGAGAGGTGGAGTATCGAGACGGAGAACAGAAAGGATTTGATCAACCATCTGGAGAATGGTAAGATCTCCTCTGTCTTAACCACTGAACTCCTTAAAAAGGGAGATATGGATAAGAAAGACAGAAAGAAAAAAGAAAGACGAATAGGACGATGGAGAAGAAGATGATGATGGTAATGATGATGATGATGATGATGATGATGATGATGATGATGATGATGATGATGATGATGACGATGATGATGATAATGATGATGATAATGATGGTAATGATGATGATGATGTTGATGTTGATAATAATGATGATGATGATGATGATGATAATGATTATAATAATGATGGTGATGATGATGATGATGATGATGATGTTGATGTTGATGTTGATATTGATAGTGATGATGATGATGATGATGATGATGATGATGATGATGGTGGTGGTGGTGGTGGCGGTGATGATGCAAATGATGAGAAGGAGGAAGAGGAGGAAGAAGAAAAATAAAGAAAATGCCCAATGGAGAAAGAAGACGGAAAGACATTAATGTGACTACGACTTCTCAAATTTTTGTTTCTTTAACTAGCAATGACATTAATGGAATGCTTCTCTATTTAGTGAAAATCTTTGGATTTAAAAATAAGCTGTTCTTTGTATATGATAATTTTACTGTAAATCATTGTAAATTGAGAGTGAATTGAAAAGCAAAAACTAAAATTCATTAGATTGTAAAATTGAAAGTAAAAATTTGAGTTTATGGTGTATACAAAAAGATTGAATTCATTCATATTTGCACGAACTATGCAAAAAAAGTCTAATAATAATGAAGGTTCACTGTCGAGCAGTTACAAACTGGCATAATGATAAATGATAACCATTCGCCATGCATGATTTTTTTGTCTTGACCGAAGATGATAATGTAATTATCCTTTTCTTTTTTAACAGTGCCTGTATCAAGGGATATTGGGCCTGCTCTAGTTGTAGTAAGTATCGTTCATCCCTAATGAGCTTATGAGTGCATCTAATAATTAAGATTAAATGATCAAATGATGAAAAAATAAAGATAAAGAGTGAGTGACCAAAATTTTCTTTCTGGTCCCTAAATTTGCATCAATCTAGAGAAAAAAAAGTAAAAAAATGAGTTTGAGGAACATTGAGGGCAAATGATGGATAAATAGAAAGTTTAGCAATAAATTGAAAACCTGCATTATTTGGTGCATGTATAATAGTAATAATAATAATAACAATACATGCATACATTCTACTGCGCTTGATACAAGGTACCATAATATTACCCTGGCTATATCTGACGAGCAAGCCACTTAGGCGCTCAAGCATTCCAAGGAATATTATCCCTTATTATTACATACATGGAATGACAGAAATGATAGTTATTACAATGATATGAAATATAATAATAGTATAACTGAGGAAACAATAGATATCTTATTTTTGCTATATACCATGATTCAAGCTGTGAAAATGGTTAAACATATTGGCCATCATTAAAATCATTGTGTGTTTAAAAGATATTGGCTTGTCGAAGCCCAAAAAGTGGCACATTTCGCTTGGTAAAGTGACATTAACCTATGTACAATTTGAATATAAAAATTGTACTATCTTAGCACCAAAACTGGAATTTGGGGAATTAAAACTTAAGCAAAAAAGCACATTTAAATGATTTATTTTGCCCAACTTTACAATTTTTTTTACAGACCGAAACCTTCTTGAGTGTCCCGCCATTAGATGTATGAATGACTGTCCCCATGGTTACCAAGCCGATGAATACGGATGTGCTACATGCAAGTGCAAGAGAAAGCCAGGTAGGTTGGAAGAAAATGACTGAACATAGCAGGCTTGTATAGGTAGGGGGAGGGCTGAGATCGCAGACCCCCCCTCCCCTGTAGAAAAAAATGGAAGAAAAAGAGGATAAAAAAGGAGGAACTTTTGTAGTCATTTCTATTTTGTGGCGAGGAGGGGGGGGGGGGGG
>BQKZ01000409.1:68707-79049 GCA_036244855.1 Temnopleurus reevesii
AGAGGGGGAGGGGAGGAGGTGGCGTTGCCCCAGCATTGCGGCCATCCCAACCCCTCTCATGGTGCACTCATGACTTGTTTATATCGAAAGTCCAAATAATATACATGTATGTACACTTCAACTGTTACCAAAAGTAAACTATTTAATGAACATTAATCGCATTTATTCTTATTTTTCCTTCTCCATTAATCTACATTTTCAGGAAACTTACGGATTACTTAAACCTCCATTATGGATTACCTTTTACTCAGGCGGAGTATCCCTCCTTAAAAATATTGTAAGTAAACGTTCATCTCAGATAAATCGGCTTTACAATGAGGGTATGTGTCAGCTATTTGATTTTAATCATGTAAGATTGAAATCAAAATCTATTAGTTTGAAAAATTTCAATCCGATTTGGATCGGTCCCTGACTACAACCTTTTAAATTGGATATTTTATTCTTGGAATGGAGAGAGGAGTAACATACAAATAATATAAACATGCTTCCTCGTAACCATGGTAACCTCCGCGCTTTTCAGTTACAGCTTCAGATTTTTTAAACAACCACTTCGCCATCCGGGAAATCTTATACTCTATAAAGATCTTGTACTTTCAACCTTTTGTCCAAGTAATCCGACTATTTTCATCTTAAATTTCTTAGTTTTGTGATATGTACGCACACTGGTAAGCGCACTACTTATTTCAGCGCCAAAATATTATCATGGTTATACCACCACATTATTACTTCGACTTTTATCAGGAGATGTGTAAATAATGTGTGAAGACTCAAGGACAGTTCAAAAGGTCAATGTCAATTTGGTTGAATAATAAGTACCTACTTACACAAGCGCTCCTTGTAATTAATTTGAGAGGCACTCGCTTGTACATTTGTTTCCTTAGTTTAAAATGATTGTACGTGTATTGGTGATAGTAGAGGTGCTATTTGGTTTTAGCGCCAAAATGTTGTTATGGTTACAGTCGTATTAATTCATTTACCTCAACTCTTATGGGGACATGTGTACAATTGCGTACTAACCCAAGGTCAACGTCAATTAACGTGTAACTGTCTGGTTTTGGTTGAATAATAAAGTACCTAATTACATAAACACTTATCCTAATTAATTTGAAAGGCACTCACTTGTACCTGATGGTGTTTGGTTGAGCGGGCACTCAACGTTAAATGATGTCCGGTGTGCATACCATCGAAACCGTTCTCTCAAAGAATACCACGGACATCACTTTAGGCTCAGTCATACATTTGTGCTTTTAGCCGACATCGTTCCTGCTTTTTATTTTTATTTTTTAAAATATTATTCATGGGAGCACAAACCACAGGAAAGACGCTTCGCTGATGCGAGCATCTGTGTACGCCGAATACAAGTCGAACGTGACGTCTTCAACATTAGCCAAACAGTTTCTGCGCCTCGTGAGGGTATCTTCCATAAATAAAAAAAATGACCAGACGTTAGCTAAAAACGCAAAATGTGTAACTTTACTTGTTACCCCTTATTAGTATTACGAAGCATGCAATGGGACGAATGACCTTGTGAGGCTATTTTAAAAAGTAATTATTAAGAGGACATGTCAAACCCATTCTAACCATTATCAGGATAAAGGCCCAATCACTTCGTTACGTTTGTAGGCAACATCTTCTCAGCGTACAAAAATTTGAAGGAAAAAAATGCCCTGTACACACAAAGATACGGAGGAAAACGAGCATCTGCCTGCGTCGAGAACGCATCCAGCGTATGTCAAGTGTCTTTCCTTGGTATTTCTGCATCCACAGAGTGTCTTTCACATTTCATGAGGACTAATGTGCAAATGTAGGCGATAATCGTAAATGTGTAATTAAGCTTTAACCAAAACCTCTTCCCCGAATAGAATATTTTGGTAAATGTCCAGCTAATAATTGGCAATTATTTTTGCTACCTGGCAATTCGGGCGAAACTTGATAAGAAATACGCACGTAAAAACTTTAATTTTATGATTAGACTCAACCCACTGGCAGTTTTTGATAACTCAAACTTTTAAAAAAGGAAAACATATCAATAAAATATGATTTGTAAAGTATCATAAATCACTTTGCTGCCGCATGTTTTTTTATTTTTTATTTGCTTATATATTTTCTAGAGATCTGTCTGAGAGCAACATTGCATCTCTTCCCTCTGGATGCTTCAACAACACACCGGGTCTTGAACGATTGTAAGAAATCAAATTGCTAAATTCTTGACATATATTGTCGAAATATTTTGATCCATAATCCTTCAATATAGTAAGCTACTAGTTACCGTAAGTAATCATTTTATTGACAGATGTTGATTAAAAGCTGATGTAATGAATACTATCTTGAATGTAACGAAAGATTTAACCAAGGATATTTATAACAATCATTAAGTGAATAGTAACAATTGACTGAATTACAAATAATACAACTACATAACATACTAATATGGTACTCGTGCATTTCGATAAATGTAAAATGATATTGCCTCGTGACACAATTGATTGCCTCCAAATTCCTGGAGGATTTACTATTAGGGTTCTTCAGTCATCAGCGCATAAACAGAAAGATATTATCAGGAATGAACTGGAATTATGCTTTGATATTTATCGTTCCATGAAAATAAAAATACTTAGTGTCGTTGTGTGACCCCTTTTCAACAAATGTTATTTTCATGAAATTTAGGAACCTCACAAGAAATGTGATAACAACGGTTGGGAATGGCGCGTTCGCTGGTCTCCAGAACCTCAATCATCTGTAAGTATATAGCTTATACGAGCTAGGGGTGATTTTTTTTCCTATTAAACAAGGAGATAATTGTCATCAATATTATCATGTTAGATAAAAAAAGACCCTGAAATTATTTATGATATGTTTGTGAAATTTGACATTATTTTTGTAAATAATTCCTACAGTGAGAACGCCTACTATTTTTTAAATATTAAGAAACAATTATAATGGGCGACTACCAAATGAATAATTTCTACCATGCACTAAGGAGTATCCTTCAGTTGGCAACTTTGGCATAATCTGTGATGGGTGCCGTGGTGTAGTGGTCATGACTCTCGTCTTTCAACTAGAGGGTCGTAGGTTCGAGTCCCACCCATGGCGTTAATTTCCTTCAGCAAGAAACTCATCCACATTGTGCTGTGCTCAACCCAGGTGAGATGAATGGGTACCTAGTAGGAGTATTATTCCTTGAAATGCCAGGTGCGCTGGTGGTTGCCGGGCTAAAGCCAGTGTAATAATAATACAAAATGCCTTGAGCACTCAGTAGAGTGGATACGTGCGCTATATAAGTTTCATCTATTATTATTCACCTCTTGGCGAGCAACAAATTTATCACTCATTGGGAAGATCTGTGTCAATAAGACCCTATTGGTGCCACAACTCCTGTGCTTTTTCTCAGTTTTGTGTATTAAATTACCTAAAGCCTTGTTTATGGTAGCGATATGGTCAAAAGAAAATTTTTGTGCAGCGATTTTGCTCATTGCGGTCTGCGTGTGATTGACCCGTATGTTTATTCTTTGGCACAAAAAAATGTTATGGGTAAAACTGTTATTGGTTGATAGTTATCAAACTTTATGGAAGGTCATGGAAATTTCCCTCTTGAAGAATTATAGCTCCAAGGAAAATATATTATAGTATGCTCAGGCTCCCCATTGTATCCTTGATAAATCATCATCATGTCAGTTAGCTGAATCTCGTAAAACGTGGTATATTTTTCGAGAATAACTTGTGAAATCGGAATGGGATACTTCATTTTATGGTATAGGTTATTGTCAATGTACATGGTTCAATAAACATATCAAATCCAAATCTAAGCAATATTATTTTTTACAAAGAATGGTTAGATAAGGGAATAACATTTATTTCTGATTTACTGAATCCACCTCTCCCTGGGAGCAAATTATTTGAAGAATTGATGTTAGAGTTTAATACAAGCTCCAGGGATAGGATGAAGTACAATTTTCTTACGAAAATTATTCCTGAAGATTGGCTAACCTTGTCACAATTCAATCCTGATATGATGATTGATACCTACAATAAAAGCAAAAACTTTTAACCACTAAAAAAGTTCCCACTTATGCTTATCCTGTCATGGTAGAAGCACAAAGCCCTGAGCGACAAATTTGAATTTTGGGGAACTTTACATGATTTACAAGACAATGATTGGGAAAGAATCCACATTAATATTTCAAATCTACCATAATTACACGTATCCGCTCTTTTTATCTTTAAATTATTTCACATAGCAATAGCTTTGAATGATTTCCTATTTGAAATAAAGAGGAAGTATTCTCCTCATTGTGCCTTTTGCAACTCCGTCCCAGAGACTTATATTCACTTACTTGTAGAATGCCCTGTAGTTCAAGTTCTGTGGGATGAGTCTGTAGATTATATAAATAAGAAAGTAAATCAAACTATTAACCCGACAGCTTTTGAGAAAATGTTCGGAGTTGATAAAGATATTTTTATTACATTTCTGTTTCTTTTGTTGAAATACGGTACTACATAA
This sequence comes from Temnopleurus reevesii, assembly GCA_036244855.1. Taxonomy (NCBI): domain Eukaryota; kingdom Metazoa; phylum Echinodermata; class Echinoidea; order Temnopleuroida; family Temnopleuridae; genus Temnopleurus; species Temnopleurus reevesii. The sequence continues at coordinate 73,209 of BQKZ01000409.1, forward strand.
TTTACATTTTCAGGGGAAAATTCCTACATTTGATGGATATGAAGACAGTAACAAGGAGCTAGAGTTTGCTATTGCCAAGGAAAATGATAAGTTATATCTCCATTTCAAGAAATGGAAATTCAAATTATGACTTTAACAAAGCTCCCGCTGCAGTTTGTATACTTTGTTTTAATCTCCATACAGAATATATGGGTTTGATTGACACGTTCCGATCAACTTGCACTTGATCGTAACTTTCTATGGCCACCCCATATGAGATTTAAAATATGGTCCTTGTGCGGAGAAATACATGCAGGGAAGACGCTTGAACAAGTTAGACGTGCAATTGACCTACACTCACGGTGAACGTAAATCAACGTCTCCCCTGTGCATTTCCGCGTCAGGGAGTGTCATAATATTCCATATACTCTAATAGTCATTTTCTCTAATGGCCCTCAAATGGTCAATGTAATTGCAAATTTGCCAAAGCGCCTTCACTGTCCGGAGGGCGGCTAACATGGGACATGGGGATGTTGTGATTAAATGCTAGCTTAAAATAGATTTTTATTGGTTTTTCATCCCCATCACTTAATGAAATTAGATTGAGAGTATATTCCATTACGTGCAAAAGCGACTGATCCGTTAAGTCCGGTCGCGCCTTTCCGAAATGCGATAATGGTGCTTTTTCGAATAGGTTGAAAAACACCTCTTTAAAATACAATTTGACGAGCGCACAATTACTTTCGTATCAAATGTTACATAGATACACATTTTTCTCGTCAAATACCTTTTTTTAAAACAATTTTCCAGTATTATATGATGTGAAAAAGAACATTTGTGCTGTACATACTAACAAGTTTGGGTGCATTTTTATATCCTTAGGGGTGCATATCTTGAAAGCGATGCCATTGTTTCAGCAACTGCGCCCTATTTATTTTAGTGTGTAGATGAATACATACCTTTCGCCCATTTGGGCTTACTACTCGTTTATCCATTTTTGTAATAATAATAATTGTTTACACTTAGAAAAAATAAATAAGCACGACTTGTTTTAATTATGATTTTTGTGTCACAGTGATATCGGTGGAAATAAACTTCAGCTGATCACCGCCGGAATGTTTCAAGATCTTGTTAGCTTAAAAGTTCTGTAAGTATGTATTTCATAATGTTTCTAATATAGAAAGATGTTTAATTGTTCAATTATATCCATGAATTTGAATTCATTGATTTAGGATTGGACATTCTCGTCAAATCCTGTATACGGTTTTCCCACAATTAATTTATCGCGTATGCTCCTAATTTTGTTTTTTATGATTTATAATTTTGTTCCCCTCTAAAAAAAACCTTGATGGATTCAAGTGGGGAAGGAGGTATGGTTCCCCATTCTTATTTCGGCCGCATTAAATTCTTATGAAAATTCAATTCAATTCCATTCTTTTATTTCACTTTCTTTTAAAGATCAATTTCAAATGTAAAGTTTATAACATTGAAATTCATAAAACACGATATAAAGTATCTTCGAAAAGTTAAGTCGAACGCAATTTCAATGCTCCTTTGTAATGCTATTGAATTCGGTACCGGCTTGTCATTGTTGTGTCCGCACAGTTGAATACACGATGTACGGACCTATTGTCTGCGTTCTAGTTAACTTTTCGGAAATAGTTTATATCATGTTATAACAAAATAAGAAAGTGTGGAATCATGACGAGGCTTGATGAAAATAATCCCCAGTAAAGATAAATCAATGAACATATTTCTTTAAGATAAAAACAGATTAAATAACACAAGGCAATAATTTACTTACTATAAGGATAGAAGGAAGACAAAGAGAATATGTCAGAGAATGGATGATGGAACAGCTTAAGTTAATAACTACTTTAATGCAAATTAAGTATTCACGTCCCATTTAAATGCTCCTTATATAAATATTCAAAACGTTTCTGTATAATGGATGTCGGCAAGGCAACATTTTAAGCAACTGGACCATAAACAAAATTATGAGTTTCTAGCCGAGGTTCAAATACGATGTGGAAAAAAGGGATATAGAAAGAGGAGGTGACATTAAAATGGCGTACAAAAATGGGACAGTGACTAGATAATGATAACTATTGAATAGAATATTCCCTTGTGATTATTATTGTCATAGTTTTTCATGCAGTACTTGGGATCAGTTTTATCCATTTTGGTTTCAGGATACTTCAAAACAATTCCATAACCAGGATCGATGCAGGTGGATTCAGAGGGATCAGCAAAATAAGTGGATTGTGAGTATTTAATCTGTAGTCATTGTTTTTCTTTGAATTCACATAATCGAAAAAAAATAGTTATAATCTGAAGAGGCTCCTACGTATTATAATACGTTCCAATACGTTACACACATTAAGACCGACTCACACCTTTGCATTTTTAGCTTTCGACGGCCCAGCATTTTCTAAAATTAAAACCCGTCATGCACAGAGCGCACAGTATACGCTGATCACACGGTGAACTAACGTTCAGCTTGCGCTAAAGGAGTGTATGCCGAACGCCAGTCAACAGTATGACCTGCGTCTTTGTGCGCACAGGGAGCGTTTCAACAAGGTAACGTTTTTCAGCCATTTACACAGGATGTATTAACAAAATATAGTGCCTATATATATTCACTTTATTTGTTTTCAAAAAAATAGTCGACGTGTCATAGAGTATTGAATGCTAATACTTAAATATACCATTTTGTTAATTTTAATGCTGTATCTTTGTTTTTGCTCATTACTCTTGCCTTTAGATCTCTCTCTGGAAACAAGCTCACAAATCTTCAGAGAGGAATGATGGATGGACTGTCGAGTTTAAAATGGATGTACGTTCATATTCTTTAATCATACATTCATGACATTAGCACCCTATTCCCGTCAGCCCGAATGTCCTGGCTGATGTAGACAATAGGTTTCGAATAGAGAACGCCAACTAACTAAATTTCGGTTTTGAGGCGTTTACCATTCAATATTGAATATTTACGTAAGCTGGTCCGAAAAAGTGGATCAGCTTAAATTGTATGGAAATGTTTTACCCAGCACTTATTTCTAAGCCCCTGATTTTTTTTTCATCTAAAAAGGGTCATTATTTCTCATTTGAAACCCCCAAATAAGATTTTATCCATTTGAATAAACCGCGCCAAGTTTTTCGTCCTGTTATCAAAATGTTTTATGACAGATTTTTGTTCGATAGAATATCTTTATATTCACTGCACATAGTGATTCAGGTCTCCAAATAAATGCACATACAGTATTACCAGTTCCAGGAAAGTGTTATGTATACGTTAACAGCAACAGCGTAACGTGCATGACTCTTTTCTGCGCTTGCCAATGATATTTCTGATTTCAAAAGTAAATGTTTATTCATAATATCTCTCTTTTTCGGCCTAGATCTTTGGTGCAAAACAAGTTAACGGAATTACGAAAGCACACGCTGGATGGACTGTTCGATGTTATGTGGATGTAAGTATCTCATTCTAAAATTGATATTATATTCATTCTGGAGATCATACACATGAAGTATAGTTATTCATTTGCATTTGATTGGTGTGCTTGAAGGATACACGTAGTTTGATTACATTCATTTTTGCAAAACAGGAGTAACTTTTTGTTTCGTTGTTCAGAATATAATTTTCGGATATGTTGAATCAAGGTACTTTTAAAAGTGCTGTTTTGTCACCTGAGAAGCAAAAAGACATCTTTAGGATTTTTGGGCGCCCCTTTTTGAGGAAATTTGCGCTACATTGTAATCTGACACCCCCAGCCTTTTAAACAGTTGCTCTTCCTTCGATTACCAGGGGCTTGGACCAAGGATTCGCCAATGCTTCCAATGATTAGCACATTTTATACTAAGATTTAAAATGTTTATAACTGGGCATTTACAAACATATACATTTGGATTTCCACCGTCGCAGTGTTCCTCACTCATCCAACATTGCAATATTTGAAAAATAATCATAACGTCGACTCCTTTCAAATCAATCCTATTCTCCTACTTGCATAGAATGGACTGAGAAACGCCTCAAATTCTACACACACACACACACACACACACACACACACACACACACACACACACACACNCCCCCACTCCCTCTATCTCTCCCTCTCCCTCTCTCTCTCTTCCCCCACCCCCTCTCTATCTCCCCCTCTCTCTTTCCCCTTCTCTTTCTCTCTCTCTCTCTCTCTCTCTCTCTCTCTCTCTCTCTCTCTCCCATCCCCCTCTCTCTCTCTCTCTCTCTCCCTCCCTCCCTCTTTTATTCTGCTTTTGATTGCCAAATGTTTCTTAAACTACTTTCTTCCCCAATATTATGAATCTATTTTGTCCCCTTAAATATTTGTCTCTCCCCCTTCCTCTCTCACCCTCTCTCTCCCTCTCTCTCTCTCTCTCTCTCTCTCTCTCTCTCTTGCATTGTTAGCTTTGATAATCAGTGTTTTTATGTTTATTCTTAATCGACAGATCATTCGGTCTAAATTCTTTGTCGTATATCGAACCAGGCACCTTTGACAACATGACGAATATGAAATATCTGTGAGTTGATATTCAGAAGTATGCGTTTACAGTATATGCTTATCTATAATACATTTCTTATTTTAATGGTATCATTTTGTTCATTCTTGTCTCCGATAAATCATGAACATTTGAAAATACATTGCGAAACTTTGATGAAAATAGAATGAAATCAAACAAAATATATTTCGGCACCATAAAGTAGATTCTCATACATAAAGCTACATCAAGATTTGTTTTTTTCAGTATGACATGTCAACGTTCATTGTATATTAAGAGCCGTCTAAATCAGTAAATATATACACACAATTCCATTCATATGACTTCAAATTTACATGCATATATAAATTACAAAACTTCTTTTTTATTGGTTAGAGGTAAATCATTCAAATTTACATAGTTTTTATTCCGAAGAGGTCATTCCATACCGATTGAAAATCTTTAATTATAACCTCAACCGTCAACTAGGCTTATCGCTTACATTATGTATTTGTTAACAGTTTACATGCACGGACTTGTAAGTTTTACTGTGAATAAATAAATATGATACAATACGATAGTCTGAAGAATTTCTGTTTCATTTCAGATACCTGGAAAGGAATGAAATAACAATAATTGAAAGGACGCTCTTTGGAAATGTAAGGAATCTAATTTGGCTGTAAGTAATATTTCCTCAATATGTACTTACATTGAATCAAATCAATCAAATTCTGTTTGTTATCGTGACATTTATTTTCACCATATCCGGCAATCAAGCGTCTCCCCTGCTTATTTATGCGCACATACTATGGACATATGTGCAAAATGTGTGGCTGAGCGAAGCCAACCGTTTATAATTTAATTTCGTCCATGTTTTCCCGAAATGACTGCATCCAAAGGGAAGTGTTTGTTGCATGAAGACAATGAGATTAATCCTGATGTAGCAACAACTTAAATGGCATCCAGTTGAACTACTTGTTAATCATACATAAGAATCCGTTCTTATGGAATTTCATCTGGATTTGTGCAACAGTGCCCGTTGGGAACTGTCATTTGGTTAAAATACAGGTGATGTATCATATAAATCTTTTACATTTATATTTTGTCTTTGTTTACTCATATTGATGTTTTACAGAGATCTTGCACATAATAATCTTTCGACAATCAGTGCTGGTACATTTCAGAACCTAGAGAACATAGAAGATTTGTGAGTAATGCTCTTTTGCTGTTTTTATTAATTTTTTTACTCGTAATTCAGTGATGTTTTAGCACCTGTAAAATTTGGCATAGGGACTGCTAATGTATACCTTTCACTTTTCATTCGCGCATCCAGAATTTTGAGACTGGGGGGGGGGGGGGGGG
>BQKZ01000409.1:79610-107015 GCA_036244855.1 Temnopleurus reevesii
GGGGGGGGGGGGGGGGGGGCGGAAGGAAGGGATAGTGCCCCTAAGCCCCCTCTCCCCTCCACGGTGCGTGCATGCTTTCAATTTTAGTGGTAAAACATCACTTGAGATTTTGCAGTGCTACTAATCAAATTATTTCAATTTAACGTGTGCCCCTATGCATAAAATACTGGGGGCCGATTGCTCTTAATGGTCCTGGCTATCTGCTTATTGCCAAAACGTCTTAACTTCTTGTACAAACCTCTTAGCAAAGACATATAAACGTTTGCGTCTATGTTAAGAAGTTGGCACAAGAAGTGAAGAGGTCTTAACAAAATAAAAGATAGCTAAGACTGTTTTGTATATACAATTGGCCCCTAAATCATATTGATGTTCACACACAAGGTAGTTGAAAAAGATTATTGCAAAATTTATTTGTGGGGTGCTCCTCTTTTGTAATCCCACTCTAGACGCCCCTGGACCCACCACTTATATTGTGTTTATTTGATTCTGCAGAATACTTCGTAACAATTTCATTAGCACGATTGAACCAGGGGCTTTCAGAGGGCTTGGAAAAATCACCGGGATGTAAGTAACTCGTAATGTTTTGCTTTTTTACGTGACTGTTGTGATTGAAATATTAAATGTTAACATTGGAACTTATGACGATTTAATGCTGATATATATATACACTCAAATGTTTATTTCTCATGCAGAAGAACGATTCAAAATATGAAGAAATTAAACGATTCATTTTCTTCACATTTTGAATCGTTCCTCTAGGCATATATAGATATAAATCCCAAATTTTGATATTGTTCATTTATTTTTATCTTCTCAACAGATCTCTTACGGCAAACAGGATAGAAGAACTCCATACAGGAATGCTAGATGGACTTACTAGTGTGACGTGGTTGTATGTATTTATGTTTGGTTTGGTTTGGTTTTATTTCCCGTAAAGTGAAAAGCAACTCAAAATACAAAGAAAATCAATATAAATAAATACATACAAAACTGAAACAAATACAGAGATAAATAGGCCTAATTGAAATGATAAAACTACGGTTGGAGCACTCTATTCAGAGCAATTAACAAAATGGCTCTGTTCTTCCTAGACGTCCATGAAAAGGTCCACACCTTTATAAAAATTGTACCCGCTTGAATGTCGAAAGCCAAAGTATTCAAAACGTATAATGCTAAAGACAGACTCACACCTTTGCAATTTTAGCCTGCGTCGACCCAGCGTTTATGAAAATTAAAAACGCCCCCGAGCGCACAGTATACGCTGATCAGGCTGTTGACTCACGTTTGGCTTATGCGCAAGGAGTATCAGTCCACCATGAACATGATAGACTCGATTTCCGTAAAATTAAGTCGAACGCCAATTCAATGCTCATTTGTGATGCTATTGATATCGGAATCGGCTTGTGATTGTTGTGTTCGCACAGTTCAGTAAACGATGTACGGCCCACTTTGTTTTACGAAAAAAAATTATATCGTGTTCATGTGACCATCGTCTTTGTGGAGCAGTTTTTAATTGTCAAAAACGCTGGGCCGACAAGGCTAAAAACGCAAGGAAACATAGTTTTCGACAAAGGAACAGAATGTATTTCATCTTCACTTGCTATAGTGGAATCAGAAATACTTGTGTAATAATTGGATTATTTCTATGGTGTTCGCATTTTGATTAAAACGATGTAATAGGTCACGATACGTTACATTTTTCTTTCGAATAACAAAAGTAAATGTGTCTGTGACATAGAAATATTTGAAATATTTTAGAGATCATTTGTTAACAATGCTTTTTTATTTACAGATCATTCAGGCAAAACCCTCTGTCATATATTGAGCCTGGAACTTTTGACAACATGGGACAATTGACGCATTTGTAAGTATAAATGTTGAATCTCTAAACAATAAACTACATGTATAAATTTGCGGATCCACTCATGTATTTAAGCTTTATTTTGAGAGGGAAATGTACTCTTTGTATTTGAATTCTACTTCCCATAGTATGTACATGTATCTCGTAGTGCATGTACATAATAATTCACAATTTATAATTGATTTAATTTGTTCAAAGATTGTTGGTGGAAGTTCATCTTGATGACCTCAAGCCTGATATGTTTCGAGGGCTGGATAATATCAAACTCTTGTAAGTAAGATAATCCCTTCATGTCATCTAAGTTAATCAGAATCATAGAGAGTGTTTGGCATGTCTGGAGAATTTTGTACCCCTATATATTCGGGCTCGAAACCAGCAAACGAATGTTGAATGTTTGAAAACAAAGTAATATGTTCATGAATATATACAAAACATGAATCATTATCCCATCGAGATTTGAAACTCCTGAAATGAAATAAGGTGAAGGGCCACGACAGAAACCCATTTGATTTACAAATTATATAACATCCTGCATGTTGCCAAGTTGCATATCTTTGCAAATTAAACCTTATGAGTAAACAAATTGTTACACCTATTGAAATCATCAATTTTATTTCTGCGCACTGCCAATAGAGCATTAATGTTTAAGTTTCATTATTCTCGAATATGTACACCCAGTCATTGGGCGTTCGGATGGTTTGGGTATCGAAACGGCAGTTTCAGGAAATTTCATTTAAATGTCATGTCAGACAGTAATATAAACTACTAATGCTCACAACAATTTTTGTTATTTGAACCTTGGTTTTGTGAAATTCAAAGGCGAAAGAGGTGATTTTACTTGTGTGATGTGTCCGGACACCGTCCCAAACTCACCCCATCCTACTCCCTAAATGGAAATATTTGTTTTATTTACAGATCTACAGACGACTATCGTCTATGTTGTCTCTTCGACAGCCAAGTATGCTCAAAAGCCGATGAATCCTCCTTGGACTCCTGTCACAGACTGATGCCCAACGCTGTCCTGCGTGTTGCTATGTGGGTGATCGGTTTTGGCGCGCTTCTGGGGAACACCATGGTCATCATCATCCGTTGGCGCACCAAACAGTCACGTGATTCAAAGCATCAGCAACCGTTCTTCATCTCCAACTTGGCGGTCGCTGATTGGATCATGGGTGTGTTCATGATCATCATAGCCTCGGCTGATATATACTTCGGGGAATACTACTTTCTTGAGGCGCCGAAGTGGAGAAGTTCTGCACTCTGCAAGTTTGCTGGTACTATAGCGATACTGTCCAGCGAGGGCTCGGTGTTTGTCCTCACCGTCATTTCAATCGATCGCTTTATTAGCATCGTGTTTCCTTTTAGCTCGTTCAAGTTCCGCACGAAATCAGCCCGCATTTGCATCATCGCCATTTGGGTCATAACGGCCATTCTTAGCCTTGGGCCTATCGCCATTGGGTCATTCAAGACTGGGTTTTATGGACTATCTGACGTCTGCGTCGGTCTACCCCTAAGCGTGGACTCAACCGAGACGCGTTCTCTCAGCTTTGATCATCAGAAAGGTATCGTCATTTCTATATCAAACAACGACGGGGTCTTACAGCCAACTTGGACCTACTCCATCATCCTATTCCTAGGCATCAACCTCCTCTGTTTCCTGTGTATGCTGCTCTGTTACGTCGCCATTTTCGTCCAGGTGAGGCGATCTACAAAGAGCGTTGCTAAGAACCGCAGCATGGATGGAGCCGCGAGCGACCAGGAGGTTCGGATCGCCATCAAGATGGCGCTCATCATTGGCACCGACTTCTGCTGCTGGGTGCCCATCATCATCATGGGGATCCTTTCCCAGACCGGACTCGTCACCCTCCCTGTATCCCTCTACGCCTGGTCTGCCGTCTTTTTCTTACCCATCAACGCCACCCTCAACCCCTACCTTTACACCTTCACCGAGGTCATTGGGAAACGAAAGACCAATAACAGTCAAGCGTCGACTAAAAATAGCAGTACCTCACCCGATTCCGATCAAGCATTGATGCCGACACAAAGCTCTAGAACTAGTCATGTAGATGCACACTATGTTCCGCATGGTGTAACATNCATATCCCGAGCTATTCACCCGAAAATGTCTCTTAGGAAAAAGCTAGATTGGCTCCTGTTATAATCCGATGACGGAAAAGACGCTGGCTGAATTGAATTAGTTACCATAACTACGTTATGTTTACACGTAGACAAGTTCCTGATTAAAAGCAGCAAAACATCATCATGTTCACTGACCAAGGTTTCGAGTAAATGCGGTCTTCAGAAAAATGTTGATTGACAACTGCTATTAGGATTTCCGGATACGATCGTTTGTTTCAAATAATAACATGATATAAACTATTTCCGAAAAATTATATCGGATCCAAATTCAATGGTCCTTTATAATGCTATTCAAATCGGAACCAGATTGCGAGTGTGTTTGTACAGTTGAATACACGTGTACGGTTCTATTTCTCGTGGCCCACATAACTTTTTCAGAAATACCGTTAGTTTATATCGTGTTGTATCAGTAATGAAAGATCCAGGCCAATTGCACGAAATGGTTTGGCCAAGACGTCTTAATTTCCATTGCCATCCTCTTAAAACAGACACAAACGGGATACGTCTATTATTATGTTTAGAGGATAGCACAGACCATTTCATGCTATTGGTCCCAGATCATGACCCTGATTACTATGGGCATTTCAATTAACATGTTTATGAGATGACAAATAAAAATACTCTTTGTATTTGAGATCCATTTCACATGGCATAAATCTTGTAGTGCATGTACATAATTAATCCAACATTTGTACCTAATTTCATTTTTTTTTAAAGATTGTTGGTGGAAGTTCATCTTGAAGACCTCGAGCCAGACATGTTTCGAGGACTGGACAATATTAGGCTTTTGTGAGTAAGAAAAAATTCCTTCATATTAGTTTAGTCAATTGGAATCCTAGAGAGGAGAGGGAGATTTTCGTACCCCCCCCCCCCCCCCCAAAAAAAAAAACAGGCTAAAAAAATATCAAACGGAAAGAAAGTACATAAAAATCCTTATACCACCGACAACATGACCACCGAGTTCCGATACCCCTGATAGTAAGGAGATGGGCCTTGCAGAAAACCCAGTCAATTAATGAGTATCCTGCCTGTTTCAAAACCTCAAGAGTAAATATCATCGCTCCTGTAGATGTTATCAATGGTATACACGCGCGCAAGACATAGGGCCAATCTTAAAGTTTAAACTCAACATTATGTTTTGGGTATATAATACTTTGTCCTGCTCCAAATCCGGATAGATACAGGACATACCTTGAAAAATATTACTCCATAAATGGATATTTCTATTTCATTTACAGATCAACAGACGACTACCGTCTATGTTGTCTCTTCGACAGCCAAGTATGCTCAAAAGCCGATGAATCCTCCTTGGACTCCTGTCACAGACTGATGCCCAACGCTGTCCTGCGTGTTGCTATGTGGGTGATCGGTTTTGGCGCGCTTCTGGGGAACACCATGGTCATCATCATCCGTTGGCGCACCAAACAGTCACGTGATTCAAAGCATCAGCAACCGTTCTTCATCTCCAACTTGGCGGTCGCTGATTGGATCATGGGTGTGTTCATGATCATCATAGCCTCGGCTGATATATACTTCGGGGAATACTACTTTCTTGAGGCGCCGAAGTGGAGAAGTTCTGCACTCTGCAAGTTTGCTGGTACTATAGCGATACTGTCCAGCGAGGGCTCGGTGTTTGTCCTCACCGTCATTTCAATCGATCGCTTTTTTAGCATCGTGTTTCCTTTTAGCTCGTTCAAGTTCCGCACGAAATCAGCCCGCATTTGCATCATCGCCATTTGGGTCGTAACGGCCATTCTTAGCCTTGGGCCTATCGCCATTGGGTCATTCAAGACTGGGTTTTATGGACTATCTGACGTCTGCGTCGGTCTACCCCTAAGCGTGGACTCAACCGAGACGCGTTCTCTCAGCTTTGATCATCAGAAAGGTATCGTCATTTCTATATCAAACAACGACGGGGTCTTACAGCCAACTTGGACCTACTCCATCATCCTATTCCTAGGCATCAACCTCCTCTGTTTCCTGTGTATGCTGCTCTGTTACGTCGCCATTTTCGTCCAGGTGAGGCGATCTACAAAGAGCGTTGCTAAGAACCGCAGCATGGATGGAGCCGCGAGCGACCAGGAGGTTCGGATCGCCATTAAGATGGCGCTCATCATTGGCACCGACTTCTGCTGCTGGGTGCCCATCATCATCATGGGGATCCTTTCCCAGACCGGACTCGTCACCCTCCCTGTATCCCTCTACGCCTGGTCTGCCGTCTTTTTCTTACCCATCAACGCCACCCTCAACCCCTACCTTTACACCTTCACCGAGGTCATTGGGAAACGAAAGACCAATAACAGTCAAGCGTCGACTAAAAATAGCAGTACCTCACCCGATTCCGATCAAGCATTGATGCCGACACAAAGCTCTAGAACTAGTCATGTAGATGCACACTATGTTCCGCATGGTGTAACATCTGAGGAGACCATCAGTCTTTCTAGAAAGCAAGAAATTGAGAAATAACAATTTATATAAAAAAAAAATAAAGATTTAACACTTGTACCTCGAAAAATGTAGTAACAGCGCCGTAAACATTAAATGAACAGTGAAAGATCCACAATGTTTTTCGCAATTTCAATACTCTTCGGATGTTCGTCCTGCGGCAGTAACATTGAACAGTAATATTCACTTAGCTGTGCATAATTTACTGGTTTTACCTACTTCTATTGACTTTAATTTTTTATACAGTCTTTAACAAAATCTAGTGAGATTGATTATTATATTTGTTATGTAATACAGTGATTAGATTCTAGTTGAAAATAACCAAAAACAATCAATGATTTTGACAAGATTTTCGGTCATTACAGCCAGAATATAGTCAAGGCGTACGGTGTTCTTGGGATTCTTTGAAATAGACAACTTGACAAAATTCTTTAGTGTATAACCGTTCACGTTTCACGACCTAAATATAGCCATGAAAAAGAAATGAACATTCGAAAAAGACCTCATATCAGTTTCTGTACCGATTTGAAATGAGGCTTTCACTCTGAGACGTTTTAGCCGACGTGTACCACACGTATGAAACTTGGCCTAAAATTGTCGTCACACGCTAAAATTTTTTGTTAACTCTTGGGAAATTCTGAATGTATATATAATGTATTAATAACTTATATCGATGAAAAATAAGCAATGTACTTTAATGAGTGTTTAGCGTATCTTAGGCGTTCATAACGTATAGGTGTTCGAAACAGCTGTGTGTGACGTATTTAACGAAAACACTCTTGAACGTCGTCATACGTCAAAGACGTTGAATTTGTTACGATACGTCTCTTTATTTTTGCTCTGATCACACTGCCATACGTCCAAATAAATCGTGCATGCTATTATGAATGTGTGTGCATCGAGCTATTATGAATGTCTTGATGGAACAAGTTCACTTCGTCCAAACTCTTAATTGTCCCATCTGCTCGTAGTGATTAAAAATATCCATCCCAATTTTCCCCTCTTTTCTCCCTCTTTTCTCCCTACAGCCCCCTCCCCGTTTACCCATGTTCAACCGTATTCTGTGGCCATATATTTTAACACTTCTCATTGACAATTCTAGATCCGCCATGCTTTCTCACAGTGTACTAGGCCGACTCACACCTTTGCTTTTTCTGCTCAACGGAGTGCGATCCGAACGTCAGTCCATCTTCTCATTTCATGGGCGGATATTAAGAAACGCTGGGCCGACGCAGGTTAAAAACGCGAAGGTGTGAGTCGGCCTCATATAAGAGGTGTTGACGGAGACGCAAAAAAGCAGGGCGCCAAAAGATTGAGATATAATGGACAGAAGGAAAAGATGGAAAGAGAGAAGGGGTCGGGTTCACGGTCCGTGTGCATGTGCATGTGTGCGCGCGCGCGCGTGTGTGTGTGTGTGGTTGTGTGTGTGTATGTGTGCGTATGTAGTGTGCGTGAATGAGAGAATGGGAGGAGGGGAAAGAGATAGAACAGATGAGAAGGGGATCTTCAGAATTATTATAGCTAAGAACAGAATGCTAAAGAGAGAAATATTTGGAACAATAAATATAAGAGGTGTTGGCGCAGACGCAAAAAAGCAGGGCGCCAAAAGATTGAGAAATAAGGACAGAAGGAAAAGATGGAAAGAGAGAAGGGCCGGGTTCACGGTCCGTGTGCATGTGTGCGCGTGTGTATATATATATGTATATGTGTGTGTGTGTGTGTGTGTGTGTGTGTATGTAGTGTATGTGAACGAGAGAGTGGGAGGAGGGGAAAGAGATAGAACAGATGAGAAGGGGGTATTTGGGATCATAACTGCATACCTTCCCGACTGTCTTATGTCTCCAGAATTATTATAGCAAAGAACAGAATGCTAAAGAGAGAAATATTTGGAACAATAAAAAGATTTCCATCAAAGATGGAACAAACACTATTTCTTTCTTTCACTTGGGGCAAATTAAAGAAATTGTCTTAGCTACTCTTCTAAGACGTCTTTACCTTTTGTGCCAGTAGGGATTTATACAACACGATATAAACTATTTACGTAAAACTATGTCGAACACCAATTTAATGGTCCTTTGTAATGCTATTCAAATCGGAACCAGCTTTTTATTGCTGTGTCCGCACAATTGAATTCACAGTGTACGGATCTATTAACTGTAACCCTCTTTAGTTTACAGAAATTAATTGTATCATGTTATACCCTCTTTACATGGACGTATCAGCATTTAAGATGGTGGCCCAATAAGTTAAGATGTGTTAGCAAAAGATGATAGCTATAGGAACCTTTTTGGCAACTGGCCCCTGATTTCCAACAATGGAACAAAACAAGTGGCGAAACTGTTTATTTTAACCAAAAATTGTATATTTCATTTTTTTCATCATCATCCTTTTTCACCTTTAACCTTGCCATTTAGTAATTTAAAATTCAATATCTCGACCTACTCAACTCACATGAATTTTCGTTGAAATTCCGACAAGTTTATAGTTTGGCGGGTTAATGGGGCACTGCCGAGGGCGCTATAAGGACTCCAAGTTGTGAAATCTTGGCTGCGCGCGTGATCAATCAATGCAAGTATATTATCATAATTGTTGTTATAAGGTTCACAAATTATGTTGCAATTGAACGTTTGGCAAGCTTTATGTGCATGATTTATAAGTATTATACGAATTTTCAAATGCCTTTTTTGTCGATGCAGACTATACCGCCACTAAGAGCGGACCAAAAAGATGATCGATATAATGTTTACATAAATGTTTGAAAAAAAAGTTCGTATTTGTATGTTAAAACTTACATCATAGCTTGATATTTACGGTATTTTATAAACGGAAAAATAATACTGATTATATAAGTCATTCTTGGACAGCTAAAATTGTTCTCATGATATTTTTTTTTTATTATCAAATATTATTTTTTGCTATGAACAATTGTACAGTCCAATCAACTTTCTTTTTAGTTTTTTTTCTGATCGCAGATACTCAGAGTATTGAGCAAACTCATCTATCTAGTACAATTGCGGACAGTATGGGGTTTCTTATCATCACCACTGAATTTTTACGGTTTTTGACCACCTGTTTCTCTGCCAGTTCCCCCCCCCCCCCCCCCCCCCCCTTCTTCTTAATTTTCCAGTAAATTAAATAGGACGCCCTCTAGCTCCATAGAGTAGTTATGTTTTGATTCGCGAAATCGCCAACAATTCGAGGAAACCGTAACGGCTAACTGCATATTTTGCGTTATAAAAGTAAGTTATATCAGTTATTATCATAGTAGATTGAATATGGTTAAATTAACTGGGGTTAGCTTACTTGAGGCAGCTGATACATAATCTGTTTAATCACAATAGACGTGCTTTAGCAAGACTTCTGTGATCACGTCATAAGTTCGGTCCCACATACACAAACATGTGTTGGCCTACGGTAACGTCAATCATAGCTGATCTTTTGGCCAAATCTTGAAACAATCCACGTCATGTCTAGTCCACCCAATCTCTTTTTTGTGTACAAAGTCTATGGAAATCAATGAGGCCCCCTACCGCTGACTAAATGAACACAAATCTATTGAGGGGTGGCTTATTTCACGAGAATGCCGATCTTTTTATTTAATTATTTTTCAAGAAACATTTGCCATGTTTCTCGTACATTGTCGTAATGTATTCTAACGTTATTTTCCCTTCTGACATTCTCATGAAATAGTCCACCATTCCATTGACTTGCCTTCATTTATTTAGCGGCCGGGCCAGGGAGTACAGCTAGTCTGCATATGCCGACTCAACCAAGACAAGAGTAAGACCAAGACAAGTACAAGACAAGACCTCTCTCCATACCAAGACGAGCGTGCTTGTAGTTGTAAAAGAGAGATATTTGTGAAAATAAATTTCAGAAATAAAACATTTTATTTTCTACAATGACAGACACCAAAATCAGTCTAACATGTATCATGCCCCATATCTCTGAAGAAAGCTGGAGCTTAATCTACATTTTCCGAAAAGCATCTCTCTTACAAAGTATAATATCTCCATTTGTTTGTATGTTTTGGATTCTGTTGGGATGATTTTTCTAAATATATTTGTAATTTTAACCCACATTGCAACCCAAATGAATCCATACTATGATGGAAGTCTATAAAGGCGCGCTCCTTATATTTGAGCAAATATAAAACAGTAAAATATATCATTCAATCACTGAATCTGGTATCAATCGAAGGAGAATATTCTGAAGATCATGAAAATATAAATATTGAACAGAAAAAAACACACAAAAATCGTCTGCGTCTGTGCGAGGAACAGTTTCCGACAACGTCTTTCAAACTGTAGTAGTTTTTGGAACACATTTAAAGGCAAGCACTGCTCTTTGCCGATCAAATGAACAATAATTTTGAACTTTTATTGCTATATTTTTTACTTCCTAATGTCATATAAATTCTAAAGATTAATATGAAATAATATCAAAATCATTGGTATTAAAGACAACTTACGATTTTGTGCCCAATTCTAGACTGCATTAGCAAAAACTTATGTTCGCAAAGGCTTCCTTAGTCCCATGCATAGACAAGCCACAGAGTTTTTCTAGCGCGTATTTGCCACAGATAAAACGCGCATTTTAAATGCGTGCCTTTTTATTACGCGTGCCTTTATATGAGCGGACCATACAATTTTAACAAGCGGCCATTTTAGATTTTTTTTTGGAGGTCCATGCATAGGGGCCATGGTCTGCTTTTACTGTATGCTGTACAATGTGCACATGCACTATATTTGTGCTCCCATGCACCTGAGATGTGGTTTACAGAGCTGTTACACCTTTTTCCTTATACTGTACTTAGCTATCAAACTCATCTTTTGCCCTTCTCTTTTTTTATCTGCATACAAAGGTATCACTATGGGTCAGGGCGGCAGACGCTCGGACACCAGCAGAAAGAAAAAGCAGAACATTACTGTGAAGGCTGCTGATGTTCCCAGGCTGAAGGCTGTTAGAGTAGAGACCAAATGCAAGGATAACAATGAGGCATTTAGGTGGATGCTTAATTTGGCTGAGAAATATTTAGGGTGAGTTAAATTAGACCTTCATGTCATAAGCAACATAGTAAGCGCAATAGGGAAATACTATATGTAAAAGCCTTGAATCATTAAGTCATTAAAGTGTTATAGTAAGGAAAAATTAGTCAAAATTCTGAAGAGGTGAGATTGAGAAAAACTATTCTTGATATCACACAAATATGTGTACATGTATACGTTACTTGCACATTTTCAGTTTGGTCCATTTTGAATGGCTTAGCTAAGCACGTTTAGGTGAATTGATTATTTTTTTTTTATTCAAATAAGTTAATTTCTGATTGATTTCTGATTCCAAAAATATCAATCAGTTTGTTGAATTTGTAATTTTTATATACCATCATAGGGTTGATGGCAAAGGAGAAAACAAAGGATCAGTTAGCCTCACGCTTGATGAGAAAAAGATGGCAGATATTCGTCTGGCCAAAGATGAACCAATGTTAGAGGAAGAAGGGGGAGAGACTGGAGATATTGTGAGTGATGCTGCAAGAGCCATCAGAGAGGACTTGGAGAAAGATGTGGACGGTACGTACTCTTCTTTGAGTAAGAAAAATACAGGTAACTGCCTGAGTTGAATCTCTTGGGAACACAAAAATATTTTCGACTTGGGAGGGGAAAATCTGACTTAGAAAAGGTGAATAACACGGGATTTGTACAATTTGTTCCATAGAGTCGTAGCAACAATTATTCAACTAAGTCAAATTCAACTCGGGCAGAGTTGACGGTAATTCAAAATTGCACTTTTTGTTAGCAGGCAAACATTCATGTCCAATGAATTACATCTTACATGTATAATGGCCATCAAGGAAAGGCAGAATAAATGGTTACTACATGTATAGTCGGGTTAGCTTCTATATTTAATGTTTTTCTATCAAAGCCAAGGCTCCTAGGGCCCTAAA
Organism: Temnopleurus reevesii; assembly: GCA_036244855.1. Taxonomy (NCBI): domain Eukaryota; kingdom Metazoa; phylum Echinodermata; class Echinoidea; order Temnopleuroida; family Temnopleuridae; genus Temnopleurus; species Temnopleurus reevesii. Next base: position 92,000 of record BQKZ01000409.1, read on the forward strand.
AATAGATTGGATACCCTCAACCGACCGATCCTCTAAAAATGGCCTGATATGAATTTTGTTTTGTTATGCTTCCTCTTCCAGAGGCATTATCATTTTTGTTATATACTTTTTTTTTTTTTTTTTTTTTACTTTTCACTCAAGTTGAAAAATTACAGTAAAATTATGTATAAACATGTGGAATACAACATGAAAAGTCATTTTAGATGATTTTTGGCTTCTCACTTCCTAACAAGTCTAATTATAAATAACTTTAGGAAATGTGTGATTTTTTTTTCCAACCTACGAATGCTAGTTTTCAAAAATTGCATTTGAGGGCATCCAAACATTTTTTTTCATTTTGATTGATACAGGCAATGCTGAGCTGAGCAGGCAGTATGACTTGGTTGAAGAAGAAAGTGATTCTGAAAGCCTAGCTGATGAAAGAGTAATTGAAGCGGCTGTGGAAAACACAAGCGCCCCCGAGGAGGAGGTAACAAAAATTTATCTTTTCTGTATTTTATTTCTTTTCTTCTCGACCTCATCCATTTTTTCCCTCATTTTTTTTCTTTGTATTTTTATTTGCTCCCTACCTTTCCATTTCTTTCTCTTTCATTAGATTTATATTTGTGTGATCCCTTCACATTTTCTTCACTTTTCCTCTCTTGTCTTGGAGAGATAGCTCAACTTACTGAAGCCAAAATCCTGTGAATTCTACTTCTGAAGATGAATTTATTTGATATGAACTACGAAAAATGAATTAAGAATTGATTATGAAAGTGAAAGCAGGGCTCATAGCCAAAAATTGTATTCTTTGACCTATTACTTTTGGATAAGGGGTACCAAACTCAATAAATGTCTGTTCTCATTCAATGAGTAATACCAATGTGCAACTACCACTTGACCTGAATGCCTTTTATTATTCAATTATTTGCAACAGAAATGATAATACTACAAGTGTAGTTTTATATAAAAAAGAGCGTCAAGTACTGGTAGTGACTGATAAATGAAAGGTAAATACTCATATACATGTATGATCTCTGTTAACTCACTTTTACTCTCAGGAAACTGTTGCTAAGCTGCAAGATTCCACTGCAAGTCATCGTCGCGGCAGGCGAGTGCGTCAGAGCAAAGAAGGAGGTTTCAAATGCAGTAAATGCCCGTTTCGTTATCCTACCAAGGAAGCGGTCAAACATCACGAAGCAACACATCACTCCAAAATACAAGTCTGCGAGAAGTGCGATAAGGAGTTTGTGAATATTGATGCATTGAAGGCGCACCACCGCTTCGTCCACGATAAGAAGTACGACTGTGATGAATGCGACAAGAAGTTTGGGACTAAGTATCTCCTCATGCAGCACATTCGCTCACATACAGGTGAGAAGCCCTTTCCTTGTACGACTTGCAGCAAAGCTTTCACGACGTCGTCATCGTTGAAGGCCCACATGGAGAGTCACAATACCAATCGCTCGTACCTCTGCCACGAATGTGGCGCTGCGTATCGGCGCAGGGACTGCTTGAAGCAGCATATACTGCGATGCCACAAGACTGATAACGAGTTTCAATGCGAGTTGTGCGGGAAGAGCTACAAGTATAGAGAGTCGTTGAAGAATCACCTGGAGCATCACAAGAATGTCGACGAAGGAAAGTGCCCTTATCAGTGCCATTTATGCGGGAAGGGATTCACTGTGGCTGCAACGCTTCAGCGTCACATGCAGACTCATAAGATGGTGTTCAAGTGCGGGACCTGCGATCGCGATTTCAGCCATCGGCACCATCTGAAACGGCATCTGATCGTTCACACGGGGGAGAGGCCTTACAGCTGTCCTCATTGTAACAGGACGTTCGGGCTCCGTACCACGCTTCTCACTCATCTACGACTTCAAACAGGTGAGAAGCCTTATAAATGCAAGCTCTGTCCGATCGCCTTTCGTCGGAACTACAGCCTTAAGAACCATATGAAGAAGGCTCACGCTATCGAAGTGCCTAAACGTGAGATCGGCTCTCTACCCCTCAAGGAAAGCAACCAGGATAACGTGCCTCCGGAAGTCCTGATGCATCTTCAGCTGCAGGATGGGGAGTCAGGATCACAGCTGCGCAGCGAGAAGTCTCTCCTCCAGGGACCTGTCCCCATAGAGCTCACCGTTCACCAGATTGAGTATGACGAACATGTCGAACACAACATCGAATACGATGAGTCTGCGGATGAATCGGCAGTCGCGAGCGAACTGATCGACAACGCCGATAGCCAGCAGGCCGTGATGACCTTAGCGAACATGTCGCATCAACTGATCAACGTGCAACAGATGGAGGAGTTGCAGCAGCAGGTTCAGCAGCAGCTGCAAGAAGCTGAAGGAATGCAGCAACATGTCCAGGAGGTTCACATCCAGCAGCTGGAAGATGGGACACAGACTGTGGAATATGTTACATTTCCTGTCAACTTCACCACCATTCCTACCTCAGAGTCTGAATTGAAGGATGGTCAGCTCATCCAATAAAATTTCATTTTTTCCCCAATGACATATTCTGGGCTTTCCCTTTCTCGACACTGACACTAAAGTCAATTTAAGCACTGCAGATGGCACTGTGCAGTTTTGAAGGTAAAAAATTAATGTGAGTTTGGGTACAATGTAGCCACTTACGGTTATGGATATTGTGCATGTGCGTTGATATTTAGTTTAAAAAATCACATTTGTTATACTCTTTATCTGAAATATTTCCTGATATTAACTATTATTACATCATAGGGTATTTCTATCATACAGAACCAAGTACTTCCGATGATGTTAATGGAAGAAAAATTATCCAAAATCATAGACATAGCACTTGCATTAACTTCTAAATCGCAAGTTACTTTCGCAGCTCCAACAGATCGATAACGGTAGTATACTGTAGGAACTGGAAGATATCATTCAATATTGCCTATTGTCGGTGGCGAGAATTGAAGAACCAGGAGCCTGTTGCATAAAACCATTGATGACAACTTTGTCATTAATTGTAACTACCATGACAATGATGTGTGGCAGTTAATCAGCAGTACAGGACTCCATGAACACTGTGAGCAGAGAGGGACGAAAGAATTGGATGAAATACAAGTTTTAGTCAAGCCTTCATAATATCAGCTCTTTGCACACATAAGAAAATAGTTTCCCTGTTGGTTCAGAGAACAGGCGTGACACTTGTTCAACATAAAATTCTCAGCAGAATCGGAGAGGGCTTTTTTTTGTACACATTGAGCGGTTGTAAATTATGCTTGAATGGAAGATGTTTAGTTTGTCCAATTCCTTTGTCCCTTCTACTCATAGTGATGACTTGCGATTAATGCATAGGTCCCAACCTTCTGGTATATTAAAATGTAACTTTAACATTTACCTCTCAGATGAATGAGCTGTAGAGAATACCTTTTGTTTTCACCCTTTCTCCCATGAGGAGTCATTTAATACATTCTATTGGCTATTCACTTTCTGATTTTGATGGTGATTTATTACTGAAGGTTGACGCATCTGCTAATGACAAAGTTATCATCATGACAAAGATGTCATAATCTTCATTTTTATGCAATGGGACCCATGACATACATGTATTTATGACCTCAGGGACATTATTCAGTCTTCATTGGCCATGTTTGTCAGAACTTGAAGGGCAATCTGATTCTGATATTAGTATTGTACCAGAGCCCTTGCACATTCTATGTATAGAACAGATAAATATTGGGATTTTGAGTTGATTTTGAGGTGAAATTTATCAAAACTATACTTTGACTACTTTATACTGTTATGTGATATGAAAAAAAATTGTTTTCAGAGATTTTCATTATTTTCATATTTGATGTTAAAGTATTCATAACATTTTTTGATCTGTCAGCTTTGTTCAATCCTTTTTTTTTTGGAGAATTTACATTATAATTTTTTTTTTGTTGAATTTTTGTTTCAACTAATAAGAGAAATGCATCTTTGTATTATTATTTTGGTTTCCGATTTGGAAAACGTATGTAATAACAAAACAAATTGATATAAACTATTCAAATTAACATTTATTGCTACTCAAGTAATGAGCATCAGATTTGGAAACTGATCTCTTGTCATCATTGAATTCATTTTTTTTTAATAAAAGAAACTTTGAAATTTGTGTGGTATTAGTTGAAGAAGAAAATAAGCTGGCCATACTGTGAAATTCTGAGCAAAATCAAACAATCCATTCAAAAGTTATGAATTTTCAAAGTTCCAGTGATGTCCTCAATGGGGACCCTTGAGCGGCAACATTGGCATAAATTTATATAAATATTCACCAAAGAAATTATGAATATCAAATATAGAATAATGATTAAACGTTAGTCGTATAAAAATTCTTGCAGAGAAATAGCAACATTTTAACTCTTTTAAAAAGGAAGAAAATATATGATGTTCACAACAAGCGAAGAGTTGTTTGTAATGACGACACTGATTTTGTCAAAATTGTCAACTCAAGGATCCCCATCAAAGGGCATCACTATAAATTCGAAAGTTTATAAATTTTAATGGATTGACAGATTACGTTCAAATTTTCACAGTTTGACGATCATCTTTTTCTTCAGCATCCACTGAGACCAAGCTAATTCCAGGGTTTCCTTCCCCTGGAACAAGGTCTTGATATGTCCGGCAGTTTGCAATGCAAATAACATATTATTGATAGAATATTTATAACTTTTGTCCTTGTTCTAGGCTCTATTCATATATGGTTCGATGGTACTACTACTACATACACTGTATAGTTGATGAATTACAGTTTTGTACCCATAGTAATATTATACCTTGTATACATGTACTTTATTTCTGATATTCAGAGTGGGTAATATATTCATGCCTGTGTATTCAAACTATGTTTTATAATGTAAACCTGACAAAAGCGGTCAACTCTAATGTAAAAGAAGCATGTCAGCATATCGATACCGGGCTTAAATTCCCATTTAACAATTTTTCCCCCACTCTACCTACATACAGAACATTCAGAGATGCTAACATAACCATTCCAGGATATGCATGAGGTTCATTTTAATAATGAATTAAGCCTTTCATTACAAGTGATTTGCAGAAAGTATGTGTATGGTAATTGTTGTCATGTGTGCTCTCACATTTGTTCAGCACTTTCGTTATTCACATTTTAATTTTTGACCTCGTGCATATTCTGGAACAGTTGGCTTCTTTGTATATATCACAAAAGGGAGTTAATCCCTTACATTTTGGAAACTACATGTACATGTACAAGTCAGTCAACTCTTGCTTGTTAGTTTGCATTGTTCTTACATGCTTCTTATTGAAAATGAGCAATTTATATTTTTATTTATCCATCATTATTTGTTTCAATTTTTGGAAAGTTTGCTTTATTATGATGCATGAAGATGAATTCGCAGATTGAGTAATCCTTGAATCTCTATTTTGGTGTAGTGAAGTGAAAACAAAATTCGCACCCAGTCAATATGGTTCTAAATGCAGTTAATCTCTCATAAACTTGTTTCTTCTGCGTTTTTTTATTTGCAATTTCCAAAGTTACCAGATTTTGTTTATATTCCTCTTGAAAAAGATTTACACAGGATTCATTAGTACAAATGCCATGGCATGGTTACCCATTTCCCTTATTTCTTCATCTTATATTTACTTCTCCCTAATATTATTATTATTATTATTATCATTGTTAATATTTTCTGGAATATTTGTGAGGTAATTGAAATTGAAATATGTATACAAGATTTGAATGAAATGTATATTGGTGAATGTACAGAACACACTATAAACAAGAATATTTTGAGTGGCTTGTATAGCTTGCAGAGATTTCAACTGTTCAGGAATATCCATGATCTGTAATATTCAAATGAGTTCATATCTTTCATCACAAATGAATGGATGAGGTTTAGATGATTGTTATGTTTCTCTCACTTCTGTTCAGCTGTTGCACAATTCGCATTTTAATATTGACCTCGTGCATATTCCAGAATGGTTGGCGTCTCTGAGTATATCACATTCCGTTTGATATTAAACATTGATGTGCATTGCAACACTAAAATGTGTGCGTATGTGTAGTTTTTATTGATATCTGGGGGGTCAAAATGAGAGGACAGAAAGATTAAGTGGGTGTTGTATTGCAAATTGACTTGCGCATCATACTTTGCAGTTTTTTCTTTTAAGATACACATTCTATATGTACAATGTTGTACTATCCAGATGTCTGAAAACTACAACTGGCAGTCAATCGCAACTGTCATGCAATACTCCATAAATGAAGAGATAAAGAGGGGTCAAAGGGTACAGTGGAAGCTCTTTATAACAAGGTACTTGGAACCGTCAACAATACCTTGTTTTAACAGTAATCTCTTTATAGCAGAGTTAAAAAAACCCAGGAAGTTATAATGAGCTGTGACCGAACTATTAGCTCTTTATATGGGGAATATAGTTATATCAGATCTCTTAATACCAAAATTACTGCTGTAACAATGTATTTTTTATCCCAAGATCATTGTTAAATTGAGTTACCACTGTACAAAACGTAGAAACTATAGAAATTACAAAAATACAGAAAGTTAAAGAAGGGATAAAGCTTACCAATAAAAGTGCATACATTAAAAAAGAACATTTCCACAGCTGTAAGTGCTTGTTACTTCTTATTTTATTTACTCCACATGTACATGTAGTCTGTTTCAGAGTACGTTTCAATACATGTTTCCACAAAACACACACACGCACTCACTGATCGCTAGCACACTATCATTTAATTTCTTGAATACAGACTATTTAATCAGTCAATATCTTGCTAGTAGTACTTCTAACACAAATTCATCTGATACATATGACAAATTATACCATCCCTTCAGCTCCTCGGAAGGCTTTACAACTATTTTTACCTTCAGAACAAATAAAAATTTCCCTGAAGAATCACATCTATACATATAGACAGACAATACTACATGATATAAATGGTGACTAAAACCTGCACATCGTCGTTCAACAAATATACCGGTAGACAAACAATTTTTCGTGTTGCTTTCTACAGAGTATAAAAAACATTCTCCAAACAACTGGCCATATCTAGGATATTTTTACCTATATTCCTTTGAGCACTTCTTAATGAAGATGATTGAGCTAAATTTCATCACAATCGGTCGAACGAATCAAAAGTTATGACTCATTTGTGGAGAAATGACAGATCAAAGTTACGGCATGTTATGTGTTGCTCGAACTGATTTTTGTTCCAACACAAAACATGCCATAACTTTAATCTGCTCCAGATGGAGCCTCAATTTTCATGTTAAAATAAAAATTGTCAAAACTTCAGACAATTTTTATGCAATAAAGCTCATCCGTTAATATATTCCCTAGGAATACAGGTTTTTAGAAAGATACAGTGAATATGGGCACTTTTGTAGAGAATTCTTTTTTTTAATGCTCTATATTATGTGAACTCATTCCCAATGTCCTATTGAAGGTCTAAAAAATTTCAAACTTGTTCAATTTGTCAAACCTCCAGCAGCTCTTTAATCCAGAAAAATGACGGCAGGTTTTGGTCCCAAATATACACTTCAATCATCACAATACATATTACTCTACAGATGAAAATGTACAAGTACATGTATGATGCATTGATGAGATGTTCACTTGTGGCATAAAAATTAATGGCAATGAAATATAAAATGACCAATATTCAAAACAAAACATAAAAACATTCTCAATCATCACATGTACAGTGAAACCTCTTTATAAGGAGGTCCTTGGGATCATGAAAACTACCTTGTTATATCAGGTTTCTCACTATATCAGGGTAAAAAAAAAGAACTATAAAGAGCTGGGACCTATAAAATCACCTTGTCATAACAGGTATCTCGCTATATCCAACCACTTTATAACGAGGTTCCACTGTATTAATAAGAGTTAATGCACATGTGTACATCATACAGTACATAGAGAATCTTGTATAAACAGAGCCTTTTCAGTTCATACTACAAGTTGATGCAATACGTGTTTTGTATACATGTTTTAGAACATTTTGAGCATTGTTACAAATACGATATTGACAAAGAAACTGATGCAACTGCTTGCTTGCAAGATTTCAAAATCTGTTAACTAGTCATAAGACTTTTCATTCTATTGATCATTTTTAGCTTTCCATTTCATAAAAGTACTGGTCAACAATATTGGATACATTAAATCCTACAGAGCTATACAAGTCACAAAAGTTGACCAAGTACGTGTAATACAAAAACACTTATTTACACTCCCTCTGTCTATATATGTACACTTCAAATATTTGCAGTCACAAAATAATCAATATTAAAATTTGCAAAGTTGACTGTATTCATGGATCAAGATTGATAAAATACATGTAGCTGGCAAACTTGTAGGTTAAAATGAATGAATTACAATCAGCACAGCCCTCTTGCATATAAAATTAGTGAGAAATTTGTCACGCTTGGAAGTTACTGTACCGTGGCCTTGAGCCTGCAACAGCTTTACATAATACCGTCCATGAATTATGCATATATTCGTAAAAGGTCATTTTTTTTGGGGGGGGGGGTGGTTAGTTTTAAGCAACTAGACCATGCTTCACAGCTCAATGTAAGACTGGTAGTCATTTCCTGGACTTCAATGAGGAAGGTCCAGAGAAAGGGCCACCAGTAATGCATAGAGTCATCCGTAGCTCAACAAACCGCTTTGTTAAACACAACCCAGGGCCAAAAAAAGGATACAGCATTCTCTTCAGTCACTAAAAAGAGATAGGATTCTAGACCTGGCAGTAAATGTTTACATCTTACAAAACATTTTGTAAATACACAATAACGAACATAATAAAACATGGCATAGATAATTTACACACATCAACTGACATTTATACATAATAATGAAGTACTTTCACATTATTTACAAACAAAAACTAGACAGATTTTCTAGAGGTAACTTTTTTTCTATTTCATCAATTTACAAAGAACATTACTTGATCTACAAAACAATGCTGTTCTAAAAACTTCATCTGAATAATTTCTAAAAATAGCTTTTACATAAACATTGGTTGCATATTAAGAGAGCTGTAACGAAAGAATGGTGATCTATAATATTAATGATACAACAAAATGCTATGAACCATTAACTACTGAGATGGCAGAGACAACTTATTCCATATTCTGCCAAAGTCGAACATTTCCAGGTAGAATAAATTGTCTAAGTTGAGAGAGAGAAAATCACCTATCTAATAAGGTTGCACTGTATAGGTAACTCTGTCTCTTTGGAGTTGAAACTTTAAGAACTAGAAAAGTTGTTCAACTTCTGAGAAAAGTTTTGTATCATTTTTTAAAAACAAAATCACATAAACTTGTGCTATTATTTGACTGAAGCAGAGTTGTTTCTGGAGCAGATGTTATCTTAACCATATAAAGTAACCTTCTAAATGTAAATAGTTACCACCTACATGTCTGATTCTTATATTTACTTGCAAATGATAGATCAGAACAAAAAGGACATTCCTCCAGACCAAAGTCTTCTGATTGCACAAATGGATGTTTCTTGCATCAACCACAGTGGAAACTCTGTATAGAGCGGTGCTTGGACCATCAAAAGTACCTTCAGATTGTTATAGCAGGGCTATAATACAATAGTTATAAAGAGCGTCAGCCCATGTAGGACCAGATTTTTACCTCTTAACATGAGGAATTTTGTTACATCAGATCTCTTTATTCAGAATTTCCACTGTAGTAATGGGTAGACCCTCGCGCATGGGAAAACTTTCATACTGTACATGTACATACAACAAAGATATGTCTGAGTATTGAAATAGTTGGCCATTGCTATGGGCAGCAAAACAAAAATACAAATAAGCTGATACATTGCTACTTGAAACTACTTTATTACAATATATATAACAACAGAAAGATTGCTTAATCTTTTGGCAAAATTCACATGAAAATATCATGAGTAAACAATGTGTCTTTAAAATAGAAAAATGGCATTTGTGCTAAAACCAGTGACTCTTTCAACAATTATTAAAACAAAGCATCTCATAAAATTCTTATAAAAAACATTAAAAGTCACTTACACATGTCTTAAAATTGACAATTAAAAATGTAAAACCATGCTAAATATTTAACAGCATGTAATCTAGTGAATTGTATATTGCTTTAAGTTCATATTTACAATGATTTTGGCTGAAAGCGCAAAAATAAGAAATTATTTGCCAAGGTGGGTTGAGTTTAAAAAAAAAAACATGATCATGAGTATATGACAGAGAAAAAACTTATAAATCTGAGGACCATTTATCTCTTCGAGCCTCTTTGCTTTAAAAAAAATGTTTTACACATATTGCAAAATAAGGAAAAACTACTTTGCTATGTGTACATGTAGTACCACAGCCAGAAGCATAATGCCAATACATTTTTTGTATGAACAAAATATAAATTAAGCCATACCAAAATAATCTGAACTTGTGGTTTGAATAAAATAATGGATATATGTTGCATTGGGAATATTGCACAATATGAAAATGTATGAGCTTCTGACAAATATGGATATCGCAATTTACTGCAAAGGTAGTTTTTATGTAAGGTACTATACATGCATGGCTAAATTTTGCAAGAGAAAAGACATGTGCAATTTCAATTCATATCAATGTATGAAAAGATGTACTTACATGAACCTGTACTTCAGAATATTTGTTACACATAAAGCAGCAAAATGGCAAGTAATTTGTCACCAAAAGCTTTTGAACCCGAAAATCTGAGTTGTTCAATATTATTGATTAACTATCATTTTTCAAAAATATTTATAAAAATGATGAAATCATGTTCAAAATGAAGAAAAATATATAAGCTGTAACATACTTTACATGTTACAGTCAAATGGATTTCATGCAATCCACACGGAGCTGTAATGCAATTAACATTCTTACAATTAAGAAATCTTTTGTTATTATTCAATAATTAATTCTTTACCAAAAAACAGAAGTTTAGTTTGGCTAATAAAAATACTCCATTTCATGAACTTCTAATCATCAATCTGTCTTGTTGATCGAAGGATATGGCCCCCAAAAGCTTATTGTCTGATCCTTAATTTGCTCATTTCTCCATCTTGCGATATTTAATCAAGAATAATTAGGAATATATTAGCTTTGAGTATCCATTAAATATTCTTATTTGAAATTGCCAAAAAATTCATTGTGTGGTTGTAATAAATAAAGATAATCTTTAAAATCCCAAAGCATTCAAACCATCAGTATATTCATTATACATTGGAAACTCAGTATAACAAGGTGCTTGGGACCATAAAAAATACCATATTATTGTAGTAATCTATTTATAGCAGAATTGAAACAAACAAACAATGAGTTATAGAGAGCTGGGACTAGATTTTTAACCTCTTTATAGCAGACATATGTTATATCAGATCTCTTTATACTGAGTTTCCCCTGCAGATATATAGTTATATAAAATCTGGAAGCATACCACCTTAATGCCCCCACCTTTGCTGACTAGGAGGGGTAGGGTTCCCAGAGAGGGGGAAGGGCATGGGGGCATTAGAGTACCCCATGTACGGCATCCTACTCTGGGGTTGTGCCCCCATGGGTGCTGGGTAGTGCATGCTGGCTAGGGCTAGAGCAGCTTGTTGATTGCTGGTATCAGGTGGTCCCATGTACCACTGCCTCAGGGAGGAGGCCGAGTGACCGTGGTCCGGTTCTTGGGTCTGAGAGGATATCATGTCACGCGTTGCTCCTTGGTACGGGGCACCTGTTGGAGGATAGAAGGGGTTAAGAGGTCGAGGAGAGGGGATGGGGTAATTGGAGGGTATGGTGTTGTTCATCGGGGGACGCAAGTTCAGATGATTTGACGGGAAGTTCGATGAGAGCGGGCTGGCTTGGGGAGAGTGGAACAAGGATTGATACTGGGGGCCTTTCGAGGGGGGTCGGGAGGACTCGTGAGGTGATGGGGAGGGACTTGATCTGGAATGCTGGCTTGGGGTAGCAGGGGGGCTTTGAAGATTGGGACCAACTGAAGATATTGGAGCTTGTCGGTTAGGAGCGTCGTTATTACCAAGGTTAGACTCCATGTCCAGAAGAGCCTGAAGATGGTGATGGGTGTTGGCTCCTGGCGTGGACCGATGTGATGTCGGAGAGTTGTTCTGCATGAGAGGCATGGGCATGGGATGAGAAGTGGGGGCATCGTTCCTGTTCAGCGGAGGAGGGGGGTTAATCGTCTGGGAAGGTGGAGGGGGAGGAAGCGACGGCCAACCGGAAGATATCTTGGTGGATTGCATGTAATGCGAGTAAAAGTTGGAAGTGGTTATGCTTTCGCGCTGGTATGACATTATCTCAGGTGGAAATGGACCGTTATTCCTTCCCTGCATAGAGGAATACTCTTTCACTTGATACTGCTGATGCTGTGGAGGTTGCTGTTGATACTGCAATGGTTGAGGCTGTTGCTGCTGCAACTGTTGTGGATGATAGAGCTGATTGGTTTTGTAGTTCTCTTGGGGTTGATAGGACTGTTGCTGAGGGTGGTGAGCTACTTGACCCTCTCCATTCGTTTTGTTGCTGTCTTCCTGCTGTTGCTGCTGCGGCTGCGGCTGTTGTGGGTCTTTAGGCTGCTGGTACTGCTGTACGTTGCTTTCTTCTGGTGGCCGTTGAGCTTGAACTTGCTGAGGGATATGATTAGGGCGCTGCAATTCGATAGTAGGTACAGGTATCTGACTTTGAGTCTCTTGCGTTGGCTGTTCCTGACGGTGTAGGTCAACTTGAGAGGGCGGTTGTGGTTGTATTTGTGGCTGCTGTGTTTCAGTCTGAGGCTGGTGATAATCATTGAGTTGACGTTGAATCGGATGGGGGTGATGAAAATGTTCTGCCGCAGGGGGATGTGTCGAAGTTAGGGGTTGCGGGGAAGTCACAGGATTGAGAGGATGCTGTTGAGGTTGCTGCTCTACAGGTGCCTCCGATTGCGGATTACCCAGTGATCTCTGATCATCCACGTGTTGCTGAGGAACAGGCTCTATCTGACCCTCGGACTGTTCATTGTAAGGTGGATTGTTTATATTTTCGCTAGTTTTATCGTTTTCATTTGTCTTCTCTTGATGATCTACATCCTGATTCCCTTGGCTCTGCACTGGTTCAGGGAAATCTTTCTGTTGAGACTCAACCTGTGGTGCAGAAGCTGGAGTTTCTGGAGACGGCTGATCCTGCTTCTCTTCTAAGGGGGGCAATCGCTGCACTGTCAAGGGTTCTGGAAGGCGTATTTGAGATTGTGCTTTTAGCTTTGCTTTCGCTGAAAGACCAGGCTTCTTGCGGGGTTTCTTAACCTTCACCTCAGAAGATGTTGCACCGCTTGGCCTTCCGACATTGGAAGGATTCGTCTGTTCTTTCCACACATTGATATCATGAACCTTTTTCTTGTGAGATTTCAGCCCAACATTTTGTCGGAAGGCCTCACCGCAAAGATCACAAATAAAGGGTTTCTCTCCAGAGTGAATGCGCCTGTGTGTCTCCATGTTCGAGATTTGTGTGAAACCGCGGTTACATTCTGGACAATGATAAGGTTTGGTTTCACTATGAACTACCTTATGTCTTTGAAGATGATGGTTGCAACTGAACTGTTTTTCACAAACCTCGCACTGGAATGTTTCGTTCTTGTTATGCCGCGTTACATGTCCTTTCAGGCCTTTGTTTGTTTTGAATGTTTTATTGCAGATGTGACACGTGTACGGTGAAGTTCCTTCTGCTGAATTCTTGTGGAATTCCATATGGCTTGCAAAGGATTCCCGGTGTTTATACGTTTTGTCGCAAAGTTCGCACTTGAAGATCTCCTTTGATTCATGAGTGTTTGCGACATGATGGTTCAAGACATCACGTCTTTTGAATGCCATCCCACACAGGTGGCACAGATAAGGTTCCTCAGAGTTGTGGCATTCTGCATGGTCATTCAGCATCTGCTGGCTGGCGAAGCATTTCTGGCACTCCTTGCATTCAAACGGCTTCTCCTTGGTGTGTGTTTTCTCATGCTTGGCTAGCAAACTTGCAAGTCCAAACTTCTTGGGGCACTCCTTGCACTGGAACCTCTCGACATGCTTCCTCTGGCGATGAGCCCAGAGCTGAGCGCTGGACTTGAATGTCTTTTCACAATGCTGGCAAGGGAAGCGTATTGCTGAGTGCAGCTGGCTGTGCCTCTTCAGGTTTGCATTGTTAGAAAATGTCTTTGAGCATATGGTGCATTGGTGAACCTTGGCTGCCTTAGCTGCTACCTTTGCTGCCACCTTTGCTCGAGCAAGAGCCCTCAATTCTCTTGGTGACATCCCCTTCTTGAATTTAGGTACCTGTATCGAATGGAAGCAAAATATAATGCAATGAAAGGGAAGTTTAAAACATAATCAAATAATGAGATGAGTACACAATATCTCTACTTTACTGTAACGTGGTCTATAAGAAAATAAACAAATTTACACTAGAAAAAATGTCCAGGGGTATACAAGATGTGATTTACAATCAAGGCAACATAATATACGCATTCTAAAAGCTAAAACCGAACTATTGGTGCAAATTATATATAAAAGAAAATGTACAATGCACCAGTCATTTGTTTTGAAGAAAAAAAATAATGCTGGAATACATTTAAGACCTTTGAAGAAAAATATGTAAATTCTTGGTAAAATCACAGCAGGTGATATTCATTCGTTCTATCAACACACAATTATTTGTTATCAAGTGAACAAATATTCTTTATGGAACATTTTACAAAAACGGTTCATCAAATTTGACTAGCATATTACAATATGAACGAGGTCTATGGCATACTATATTACAAAGTATCATTGGATCAACATTCTTTTCAATAACTTGGTCAACAGAATAGTAGTTGAACAAGTATGAGAGTCTATTACAAAAGCAAAATGAATGTTCAAATTATCCATTCAATTCCTTTCTAAATTCACTAAAGTCAAGCCAAACATGGGACTATAAAAGAAGTACAATTCCAGCCAGCACCAAAACCTAATTTGTTATGCAATGCAAACTAGTTGGAATTCTTTTTTTTCTTTCATTTTTTTTT
>BQKZ01000409.1:133005-146156 GCA_036244855.1 Temnopleurus reevesii
CATCTTTTTATAAGTGCTTTCAATTAGTATCTACACATATATATCTCATTTCTTATCTATTTGTACTTTTGTTGTTGTACCTATTGCTTCTGCTTCTCTTTAAATTTTCCTGTACTGCGCCTTGAGCACATTATTCATGTGGAATCTGGCGCATTAAAAGTACCCCTATTATTATTATTATTATCATTATTATTATCATTATAATTATGATTACTATCCCTATTCATTTTGTCATTTGATCACTTAATTCATTGCAAAAGGGTGACATTCCTTCTCCAAAGGATTCCTTTCCTTGAAAATGATCATTGACTATATTAAATCAGTTCATATCACGTACTAAACTAACATTTAATATTTTCATCTATTAACATTTTGAAAATTGTATCATAAAAGGATAACAGCAATTCTTTGATAAAAATTTTGTCTAAGTGACCGAAACACTGTAGAACCAAGAATCGCACCAGACTTCATGATCATGACGCAGAGGAACTAAACCTTTCAATTTCCTCTAACCCCTTATTAATAACGGTGCTGTTACACTTTTTAACCAGCGTATTTCAAACCTTTAACAAATCCTCCAAATTGTCGGCATAAACTTATTCTTTTAATTCTGATGAAATTATGGGCGTATGGAAAATGTATATTTGCGTTCATTACTTTTTAGTGTTGAAGCATTTCGACGTCCCAGACAGAATATGCTCGACGTATATACGTCATCATACGCCGAGTGCGACGAATACGTTACATATAAGTTTTGCATTCGCTGGTATACGTTGAAAAGTGTTCTGTTTGCATTTTTAGGGGGGGGGGGGTCGAAAACCTCGCCTTACATGCCACCATACTAGAGCGTGTTCTTGATAACAACTTGCCCACTTATATTCGACCTACCACAGAGTATTCGTCAAACACCACATACGTCAGTCAGACAGGCTGGCTTGGGGTGTTGCTCAAAGTCAACTGCTAATCAACTACAACTTTGAAAATTGTAACGCACATTTTCATTCGCGTACGGTATGTGCATTTAAAAAGACACGCATAAAAAAACAGTGATTTTGATTGACATGTTCCGATCAACTGCAACATGCGATCAATTGCAACTTTTGAGCAACACCTCCAAAGTGTGACAGCATCATAATCTACACATACATATGATGACCTTTTCGACGTTACAGATTCAGAACGATTGTGGCTTGTACAGATGCAAATTATATTTTTTATTTTTGTTTACTTTGTTTCTTAGGTTCAAGAGGAAACACGGACATCTGTAATGAAAGACGGAGGACACATTTGCATGATCGGGTGATAATTAATTATTTTTGTCGTTCGAACGCTATGATTGAAACCCTGGTTTTAAAAACGTATACACGCATCGCTTATTCCAGGGGATATATCGCCTGCTCGTGCAAATAAGTGCAGCTTCAAAGTACCTTCCTTTATTAACAAAAAAAAAACAGACCTTTTAATTTTCGGTCTGTATTAGGGTTGTAAACTTTCAAAAGAATAAAATAAAAGAATAAAAATGGAATACATAAAGTATTCCATATTTCATTTTGTAAAGATTTAACGAAAGCCAAAATGCATGGGCACAATTCAAATTTCTCATATTCTTTGTTAACACTTTGCTAACAAAATATCTCGACTTTTTAAAATTATCTACTGTTGAACAAATATACAAGTTTTGAATTAATGGTCAAGTCTTTTTAGTGGATATGGAATCTTAATTCACTGAATGACTTCTTACATTTACTGATTTTATGAGCAAACATAAACATTTGGGACATTGTCTTCTTCAATTTTGTTCCATGCAAAATTCGATTATTTTCTATGGCAATAGGTATTCGAAATAAAAACTGTAGCAATATTCTATATAAATTGATTGAGATAAATATGCAGTGAAATTATGCTTAGATAAGATAATCGCGCGGTTCTTATTTAATATTGTCCCATATTTTAATATGTTTTATTGTCAGATGTATCGTGCAATTTTAGACTCTAAGAAAATTTTAATCAATATATTTCAAATAAGAATCAACCTGAACATGGTAGGTCGAATAGCATTAGGTAGCATTTTGGGTTTAGGTGCCCCATTTAACCAATTTAGAAATGAAATAAGGATATATGTTGATTAAACATTTCTTAGAGTCATTCTAACATTAAGTTTTATATACTACTTTTAAATGAGATTGTGCGCCTCTTTCTAATTAAAAACATGACATACCAACTCGTAAGCAATCACTGCTTCAATATAGGCTGGGCCTTTAGGAAGGTTTAGCAATCCTTATAAGAAATATATGACGTATACATTGAATAAATGAAAATTGTTATACTTTTCTTCTTAATTCACTTATTTATTTGATTAACTTAATAATGTTTGGAAATATGATTTACATTTGAATTTAATTACCAACATCAAACACTCGATTGCGTATATAATCAGTAGAACAGAAAGGCATACATTTCACTCTATAAATTTTGGTCAAACTAAATTTTTTTTTTATAAACCTTTCGAATAAAGTATAGTCATTCGCGTCTGTGTTGATATAAAGATGAAGTTGATATGATTGTTTTAGCTATTATTGTTTATTTGGTATTTTGTTCGTTAAATTCAATTTATAATCGCTGGTCTTTCTGTTTTGATAGAAAAAAAAAATTAACATTCTTGCAATATGGATTTGTATAATATCGATTTGTAAATGTATGATGTGTGCAATAAATTAAATGAACTAAAAGAATGTTATATAGAGAACTCCGAAAGGTCATGGTTTCCTTTGTCTCTTCGGCAACTGCTAAATGCGATCAGCCTGTGACGTGGAAGACCTCGTGCTTGATGAAAGTCATAAACTGTTAAGTCATTTTCAGATCGGGGATCAGCTTCCTGCGTTATAAAGTGTTCTAGTTTGTCCTCAGAACCTCCTCTGCCGTGTACAGTATATGTATATTTATGTATTAGCCACTGAGCAGAGTTGAGTGTTTGCTTGTATATCATATGTGTGTGTGTGTGTGTGTGTGTGTGTGTGTTTGTATATCACATGTGTGTGGGTTGGGTGTATGTGTGTGCATTTGTTATGCGTGTGGATGGGTATGGGTATGTAAGGGTGTTAGCGTGTTTTTTTTTTTGTAGCGGTATATCCGAACCTTTGTTAAGCATATTTATGTATGGTATATCGTGTGAATGTGTGTTTGTGTATGTATACGTTTGCGTTTGTGTGCATTGAAAGAAATACATGGGTTGGTGTGGGTATGCACGGATGTCAGCTGTGTATTAGTTCAGAAAAGTAACGAATACGAATGCACATGGATGTGTGTTTATTTGTGTGTGTGCTCTTGTATGTGTGTATATGGATGTGTGTTTGTGTGTGGGGGAGGCTTTGCGTGCGCGTGTGTATGTGTGTTTGGGTGTGCATGCATGGGTGTGTGTGTGTGTGTGTGTTTGAGGTTGTGTTGGTGTGGAGGCTATTTCCACACCTTCGTTCAGTGGTCACGAGTATATGATACAAGTAATTATTTTTAGTCACAGCCTCTATACATCTTTGTTCATTTAATACAGTGCCCTAGGCTTGTCCTCAGGTGATATTTAAACTGTTAAATTTTCATAATGCAGAGAAACTTTGAAAAAAAATTGCTTTACAATATACCATTTCATGGGGCCTAAAGCCGACCTGTATCATGTCACCCATTTAAACGAACCATTTATGCTATTCAAACTAATTTGCTTCGTTATCTGGTTAAAATAGTACCTCGACAATGTATAGTATTTTGTTCTTTACACATTGTAAACCCCGGAGGTGTAAAAAACCATTCATTCACGAAATTAAGCCCAAACAAAAATGCTTATGCATTGTATTGAGAACCAAGGTTTGGTTCATTATGGAATGAAAACCCCTACCTTACAGCCATATTTCATACTTTGTCCATATATCCCCTCCTAATTGCTCTCAACATCGTTACCTTATTGTACAAGACATTTTACATGTAAAAATAACTATTTAGCCTTGATTATTAATTCTCTAAATTATATGCAATATCATTCCCCCCGCAGCAAAAACAAATTCTAAAGAATTTTGAATATACTTATTCAGCCCATACAAATGTTTTAGGTAGATCTGAATAAATGGTCCGCCTTTTTAAGAGGGTTTCCTCTTCGTGTTTGTCGATAGATGAACTTTTCAACGCTGCTTCTTTAAACAATAAACGATATTTGCATAACTGTCCAAAAATGTAAATTTTAACGGATCCAAGCACTTAACACTTTTAAAACACAGGGCAAAAGTTTACCCAAACTGGGTAACATATTGTCCACGTATTACTATTTGTTGAAATTATTCAATTCAATTCAGTTCGATTTTATTAAATCTAACACTTAAACCAATAGTTATGTGGATAGTCTGTCCTATGTACGGTTCAATTTTTCGTTATCACCAGAAGTTGAGAATATTTGAACCCAACTGTTGTGCAGTTTTTTTCGAACTTACGTTAGAATTTTCAGATTTAAACATAACTTTTGACATATTTTGATGGATACATTTTTGGATAGTATATTGCCCAGTGTTACGTATACCTTTGCTCAACGTTTTAACAGTGTCTCGCTATAGTATGTTTCAATGGAATCCTTGTTGCCATGTATTTATTCCTGGCAATCATGACCCCCAAGTTAAGGCCGATTCACACCTCTGCGTTTGTAGCCTTCGTCGGCCTAGCGTTTTTGGAAATTAAAAACGCTCCCTTAACGGACAGCGTACGCAGATCAGATGGTGAACTAACGTTCGGCTTGCGCTCAACGAGCGTACGACGAGCGACAGTCCACCGTATGACCTGCGTCTTTGTGCAACAAGGGGGCGATTATATATAATTTCCCAAAACGCTAGGCCGATGCAGGCTACAAACGCAGAGGTGTGACTCGGCCTTTAGCAAGGGTACAGCGATTAATGAAAAGAGGAAGACGGTCAAATCCTCACAGGATCGAGTCTTGAAATAGATTTTAAAGGAATCGCTCAACATGTCTATGTCTATCTGATCAATCAAACACCACGAAACTAGGATTTATTCTTATGAGATGTAAACGGCAGATTTATTTGTGAGACTATTTTGAAACATAAAAAGTTGTAATCATAGTAGGCCTAAGGCTGATTGGCGCCCCTCTCATATATTTTGTATACAAGCCGAACTCTCTCCTCAACAGAAAATGAACTTACAGTATTTACTTTTTGATTCAGGTGACACTCCCCAAATCTTATACAACTAAATGCATTAAACTATTATGGCATTAGCTCGCTGTTAAAGTTTCAATGACAGTGGGATAGTCAATACACTGAAAAGTTTAAGTATTTTATCAGTTTATAATTTAACTTACACTCCCGAACCATGAACATAATATAGCCAAATGCATATATATACTGCCAATCTGTCAATGAAAATGAAAACGGCAGTCGTGAAAATGAGCTAGATAAAACAGCCCCTAAAATTTGAAAGTTACACAATGGCTTTAGCATA
Organism: Temnopleurus reevesii; assembly: GCA_036244855.1. Classification (NCBI taxonomy): domain Eukaryota; kingdom Metazoa; phylum Echinodermata; class Echinoidea; order Temnopleuroida; family Temnopleuridae; genus Temnopleurus; species Temnopleurus reevesii. The sequence goes on from BQKZ01000409.1 coordinate 138,496, forward strand.
AATAAATTAAAATATATTACGTTATGAGTTTAATATGATTGAATATTCTATGTCCTATGATGTTGAACATTTATCTATCATTCTTTTGGTTTGAATATAGTTTTTTTTTTGCCAAAAAGAATATTGAAATTAACAAAAATAGAACAATTATGAAAAAAAAAGAACAGAAAATTATGAAAAAAAAAAGAACTTGCAGATAACAAAATGAACACAACATTTGTCTCTACTATGCATACAAAGTAGGGCGACTATACAATACAATCAAAACGATATGGTTAAACCTTTTTCGATTTGCAACCCTTACTCTCCTTCCCCTTCCCTAACACATACCCTCTCCACGCGTAGACTCGTACACTCTGCTGTCATGGCGACACGGTCTGAGTAATAAAACTATTTCCCGCTTTAGGTACGTTCCTTCTATTACTCACTTCCTATGTGAGCCCCTTCCCCCAGTCGTCTGCTCTACACTTTGACATTATTTTAAGCAGTGTGTATATTATGATGCGAAGATCAGTTACAAGATAGCAGGTTAATTAACGATAATTTATGATTAAAATCCTTTCAGATATTGCCATATCAGTGCATATGGATATTTGAGAATGCCAATTCTGGACTCAATTCCTAACTGTTTAAAGAGTTGAATCTACATTAGCTAATATATGAATCAAATACTGTACCGCTTTCTCTAACGGGAATAAATCTTATGGATATTATATGCTCAATGCATTTGAAAAAATTAGTGACCTATTGGAAAGTGTCTTCATATTTTTACTTACAGGAGAATGAATATTTTCACAAAAGGAGAAATTATTCTTATCCAGATATAAACGTCGAGTAATTTCCCTACCCAGTACTAATAGACAATCCTGTATAATTTGCATTTAGTTTGATTGAATATTCACTCTGTATTTTCTTTAAAAACGACTAATATTTTATTCTTAATCATACTTTTTGATAAATGACGAGCAAAAATGAATGATTACTTAAACCTTGTTTCAAATTTTTAAGTTATGATAAATAAAAAAATAAAGACACAAAATAAACAATCGCTTATGAAATAAAAATTTATGACGTCGACTACAATCATTTATCCATTTGGGGTTAAATATCTGCAGCAACACTTACTTAAACATAACAGTTATGATAGTCACGAATGATAGACAAAATTTTGCTATAATTTTGTAACAACGGAATCCGCTGCCCGGTCATGATGTGTCACAAAATAACATCATGTTTTATAAGACGTTGACATTTTCGGTTAGAAATTGAGTTCTTTATGAACTATATTATGTTATTAACTGGACTTAATCACTGATTTAAATGTGGATGAATAGATTATGAGGTACACACATTGTTCATGTAACTAATTCTCGGCAAAAAATAGCAGGTCAAAAGTCAAAATATTGCATTTTTTTAGGAACCTGGCGTACGTGCATGATATAATCAGGGAGATTAAACAGTTGTCGAATGTTATAATTGAATACTTCATGTGACACAAATAACAATCAGCTAATCTGATTGAGTTTACAGTGTCCTGCACTCTCCTGACAGAGTATGGACCTAATGTTTGTCTAAAACCCCATCCATTGCTATTTTAGGACTATCACTGCACAGCTTGAAAATCTAGTCTGCCTGCACAATATTATACAGAGATTTGATACATGTGTGTAGAGGAATATAAAAGTCTCAAATGTCAGATCGGGCGGTTATTGGCAAAGGACAACAGTTCTATATTTGGCATGTTTCCTTTATAGCTTTCCAAATATAATATTGTAAAAAAAAAAAATTAAGCGACTAAAATTAGCCTATCACTATTACAGATAGATAGATAGATGGAGAGAGAGAGAGAGAGAGAGAGAGAGAGAGACAGAGAGAGAGAGAGAGAGAGGGGGGGAGAGGAGGGGGGGGGAGAGCAGAGGTCATGTCAATTCGCTTATACTGAGCAGTTCAATGAAATGTCTTGATTATATTTTGCTATTATTCAAAACGTATGAAATTTCAAAGAATTGTATCGAACGGTAGTTAACATGTGAATTGCAATAATTATAACGGACGTGACAGCTTTTTCAGCTTTTTGTAGAATCGCTTCACTATAAAGTGATACTACCCCTTTTCATACATGGGTTCTACTTTGAAGAAAAAACTTACACTGTATCACTTATCCGAATTATTNCCATTTTGGAGCGGTATATTCACCTGACTTAACATTTTAGGTTCTATGAAATACCGTGCCAAGTTCTCCTTCGATATCAACAGAAGCAATCTTTCTTCATACTTTCAATCCATTTCCTATGAGCATGTGAAAATCATTCCAATCAAAGTTGTAGATCTGAAACATCGTATTTGAATTTTGATGAGAAAAAGTACATATCTAAAGTCATGTATGGGGAAAAGTATTTTGGAACTATCTTTTTAAAGCATTCTTCAAATGTTACACAATCTGAAATACATATTTTAATGTACACATATGACAATGAATACAGATATTTTTCATAGGGTATCGCATAAGCCATTTTGAATTGTGGTTCAACTCACATTTGTTTCCATTTTAACATTAAATTCATAAATACAAACTTCATGTCAAAAATGCAAAGTACGCTAGAAAATATATATTTCTTTTTCTGTCATTTCAAAGCTTTTATCAGGGACCGTGTGACGTTTTGGAAAGTGGGGGCTTCCATGTGGAAGAGGGTGGGGTGCTGTATCACCATTTTTAAACACTAACATAAGCTTGCACATATTAACTGAAAAAGGAGGACTCTCCGCTTAATACGGGATTGTGAGCCAAGTACTACCTATAATTGATAGCTGGCAAGTGGGTTGGATGTGAACATTGACCCTACAGGACCAGGCATAGGATTAGGCTCTTTGGTAATGTATATAAGAATACTCATCATTTGCCATGCATAATTTGGTTTAATTGGTTATCAATATTTCCCTTTTTTATCCAACAGCTTTTAACACGGGAGCACCAGATACGAGAGGCACAAAGTTCATATTCGCGATACCAAGCAATTTCAACATCCCGACCAAGGTGATGCTGATGATAGGATCTTCCAACCCTGGTATCGCTCGAGTCATGGTCAACATACCTGGGTACAGGTTCCGTCGGGAGGTAACCCTCACCCAACGCCAGATGAAGACGGTGAGCATCCCAGGGAACGTAGCAGCGAACGGAGGTGGACCGCAGAACGGCACCATTGTTGTGACGTCCAGTCTGGAGATCACCGTTCACGCTGCGAACATCATGCCAAAGACCAATGAGGCATTCGTGGCGATACCTACCGATGGACTAGGGAAGGAATACGTGATAGCTTCGTACGACATTGTGATGGGTCAGTGGTCGGTGTTCACGATAACTGGAGTAGAGCAGGGCACGCGGATTCAGGTTGTTCCGTCGCAGAGGATTATGTATGGCCGACAGTGGTACAACCCTGGGCAGGTCATCAATGTCCAGTTGAGCGAGGCACAGACGGTCCAGCTTAGGGCTCCGGATGATCTGACCGGAACGTACATCACTGCGGACAAGCCCGTTGCCGTAGTATCCGGCGCGACATGCACGAGAGTCCCGAAAGACAGGCAGCGATGCGATCATCTTGTGGAGATGTTGCCACCTATCTCGGCGTTGGGCACCCGCTTCTCGCTCCTACCACTCCTCAACAGAACAGGATATGTCTTCAGGATGATCGCAGCTCGTCCCAACACCAAAGTCCACCTTGCGGGTACCATCTACACCCTCGGGCAGAGAGGTTCCTTCAGAGAGTTCAACCAGGAGGCCCAACTTCCGGTCACCATCACATCGAACCGACCCCTCCTAGTGATGCAGTATGGCAAAGGAATGGATCGAGACTTCTGGGGTGATCCGTTCATGACCATCATCCCACCTGTCGAGCAGTACATGGAAGGAATGACTACCTTTGGACCTTTAGCGCAATCTGGACACGACAAATTCTTTAATTTCTTATCGATATCAGTGACTTCTGCAGATATGTATACAATAAGTTTGAATAATGAACTTATCATGAGTACGGAACTGAAAATGCCACATGTGCGAGAAACTGTAAGGTGAGTATGTACTTTTCATAAAGAAAACAAAATTACTGTAGTTTTTTACAACGATGTCATAGAAACAGATATGTGTTTTCGATACAAAATAGGATATCCAGCAACATATTTTTCCCTACTTTATCAAATTGAAACACGTCAACGAATATAGTTGTCCTTATATTTTTTTTAATAGGCTAAATTCACCTCAAAAAGGCCACATGTTGACGTCTGTCTGAGAATTACGACATTCCACGTACTTTATGCTTTATATGTATCCAAAGAACTATCTTCAGGATGTCATCTCATCGTAATAATGCATCAAAATACACACCCCAAAAGCTTGGTGGAATTATAATTATTGATTATGTAGTGGCATTTCTTTGTCCTATCTGTCGTCCAATGGCTGGATACAATTCCTTAGATTAAAGACCTTGCTTGCTTTTTACATCGTGTTAACGGCACCAAATTGTGAGAAACACAATGATGGTCAAACCTGTTGAGCAGTATATGGAAGGAATGACTACCTTTGGACCTTTGGCACAATCTAGACATGACAAGTTCTTTAATTTCTTGTCGATATCAGTGACCTCTGCGGAATTATAATTGGTTATGTAGTGGCATTTCTTTGTCCAATCTATCGTCCAATGGCTGGATACAATTCCTTAGATTAAATACGTTGCTTGCTTTTTACATCGTGTTAACGATACCAAATTGTGTGAAACACAATGATGGTCAAATTGCTGAAACATGGAGCAGAAGATTTGGAATCTTATTCATTCTTGAATAAGAATTGAAAATAAAATTGAATTGTTTTTATTTTATTTACTATATTCCTCTGGTATACAGGTATACGGCAGATCGAAATTTGGAGATCTTGAACATACCCCACACGCTGCACAATCCTTCCGTGATGTCTCGTTTCACTGCGATATGCCACGGCGTGTCACAAGGGTCGGGATATGGCTACCCTATCGGGTATAAACTAAGGACGTTACTGTGTTCGAGAGATGACCCGATGACAGGTAGGTCGCCACTTATAGGCTACCAGTAGGGTCAATGCCAAACACACAACAAATTCCCTTTAAAATAGTCCGACTGGAGCTGCTTTACTAAGTCGTTCTGAAAGCCTTAAGCCCCGGTCACATAGGACCCCGGAAGCAACACGATTCACTCTTTGTTAATTCACAGTTAACTGCCTCAGAACAACGAGACGGGGTGAATCGCGTTGCTTCCGGGGTCCTATGTGACTGGGGCTTAATGAACAAGTTGTATTATTCATTGTGCTAACGATTGAGAAACTTGACATTATTGCACCCACATACATATTTCAGTCGTTCTTAAATTCATTTTTAGCTTTGGTAGAGCATCAATGTTAAATTGACCGGAACTAGAGTTTTGTCAATCACATATCCAATTTTCTATATGCATTTTTTTTTTTGTCCTTCTATGTAAAGTCAGACCATTATGTTCCACCATTTCGAGAAAAAAATTGCTAGGCAACTATTAGAATTATTCCACTTTGTGTACATGTCCATATTCTCAATTGTCCTACGTCCATATCTTATTAAGATAGCACTTGAAAAAAGGCAGCAATACACCTGTCACAGAATAAATGCAGTATTATTGAATGAATTCGTCATTGTAGGGACGTGACTGCAAATGTAATGTTCTGAGACTGAAAATGAGCTGGCAAATTAAAGAATTTGCTTAAATCTCAGGTTCTATCAACCCACTGTTGGAGGAGTGTCATCATCATCGTCGTCATTGCCAACTACAACGCATTGATGGTATAACTCGGATGTTTCCCCTGTTTTATTCTCTTTCCAGGTTTAATCGAGGAGTTCCAGTGTCCGGCACCCATACCTCCCATCAACCCCGGTCTCATCCCCAGCACCGTTCCCGGGATGGGTGGCCACCAACCCATCGGACCTGGAATTGGTATGAACCCCGGTATGGGCGGCTTAGGAGTCGGCTACGGGGGCGGTATGTTCCCCGGATACTCCGCTGGCGGACAACCTGGAGGTTTCCTACCAGGGAACTTCTACACAGGGGGTAAAGCGAACGCCCCCAGCATCCCCATCATCCCCGGTCTCCCAATCGATCCAAACTTTGGAGCTGCCCAGACACAGCCCGGGTTCAACAATAACCCATTGAACCCTGTGAGTCCGAACAACCCTTTCGCCAACCCTGGACAACCGTTCGTGCCGATGCTGCCGTTCAACCCAATGGGACCAGGAATGATTCCGCCACCAGAGAGTAAGTATAATAACATTCAATCCTTACACTCTTAAAAAAAAGTGCAAACTATAACCCTTTTGTCGGGTATCATTTTGAAATCTTCCGAAAATGTTCGTTAGTCGCTAGAGCCTTACATGTTTCTCTGAAAAACAAAGAGTTCAAATTCAGTGATGGTTACGGTAGTTTGAAGTTTTTTGAGGATATAAAGGTCTCCAAATACATGAAATACAGGACAAGCTTATAAACCTCAAACTTTTTTTTCTTACTCATCGTGCACCAACCTATTCATTACAAAGGAAAATACCTTACTAAACACAATGATGTAATGATGTGAACATTATATAACCATTTATAATGACAATGGCTAATATTTCACAATTAAAGTGAACCCATGAGATTCCTATAATTTGCATTGTACAGTAGTTAGTTTTTTTTCTGCTCACAGACGCAAAGGAAGCATTCTTTTTTCTGCAACTGTTTGTTGGTTTTTAACACTTGTGAGAACAATGCCTTTAGCTATAATCTATAAACAGCAATATAATTATTATAATCGTGTTTTTTTTTCCTTTTCGTTTCCTCTTCAGACTGCTATACATTAGGTCTTCTCATCTTGGCAGCCGTTGCCCCGGTAACAGTAGTATTCATCGTCATGTTGGTCATTCTTCTAGCTATTGTATACAGGTAAGATATAATTCTTTATTTATCTTATTTATTTATTTATTTATTAGAATATATTTATACAGGTACAAAATATCAGCAATCTGATGTTTTACAACAACGTCCTGATAGTACAATCAAGACTATTTGTCTTCTCCCTCCATTCTCTTTCTCCAACTCAACTCCTTTGACCTTGCTTCCTCCTATCATCCCCTTCCGACTCTCTCTCTCTACTTCTCACAATACGGTAATATAGTTCAATGCTTTATCTTGTATAAGGCCGACTCACATTTTTTCTCAGCATTTTTGAAAAGTAAAAACGCTCCCCGAGCGCCACAGTATACGCTGATTAGACGGCGGGCTCACATTCGGCTTGCGTACGCCGAACGAAAGTCCACCGTATAACCCGCGTCTTTGTGAGTACAGACAGCCATTTTAACTTTCAAAAACCCTTGACCGACGCGACGCTTGCAAAAACGATAAGGTGCGAGTCGTCATTTACATATCATGAATTCACTTTCGTTTAATAAGATCAAAACCCATCTTTTTATAAGTGCTTTCAATTAGTATCTACACATATATATCTCATTTCTTATCTATTTGTACTTTTGTTGTTGTACCTATTGCTTCTGCTTCTCTTTAAATTTTCCTGTACTGCGCCTTGAGCACATTATTCATGTGGAATCTGGCGCATTAAAAGTACCCCTATTATTATTATT
>BQKZ01000409.1:157334-167462 GCA_036244855.1 Temnopleurus reevesii
CTCTCTCCCTTTCTCCATGAGAGCTGATTTTAACGGATACAGTTTGATGCTGAAAAAGATTATCATTCAGAGTTTGGATCAAAAATATTTGTTTTTAATTCTCCTTCCTGATCTACCTGGCCCTCTCCATCTAAAGATATATACATTAACAACGATAACCATAATGATACTATACAAACACTAGAAATGATGATGGTAATGACATGAACGACAATAATACAGATATCAATGATGCCAGTGAAAATATCTGCGGGAAATTGGTATCAGGAAATGTAGGACTTGAAACAAAGGCGACATAAAAAATGACCGTTTTATCATGCTGTTTATAGAGTGAGGGTAGACCTAACAATTGTCATTTTTGAAATAGCTCAAATTATTTCCACTCCTCAAATCTTTCTCATCTTTTTCTATCTGATATTTTAACTCACCTGGCACAAAAGTTGATTTGAATACAGTTTACACGGTTGTGAGTATGAAAGAAGCAGCTTGTGTACCGTTACATGATTCTGATTTCTACCGTAATGTTCTGAGATTTATTTAGCATTACGCCTGGGTACTAAACCTAGCTCTTTCCATTCCCCTGTTCAGCTCATTGTGACGTCACGCCACCGCGCAGAGTTTTACCGCGTACGCGTAAACAGCTTAAGGGCCCTTTTGTCGCGACGAGCCCCACATGCACACAGACACACACACCACGCACGTGTAAACCACCAACGCGCGAACACAAAACTACGCACACATACAAAAGGATTTTTTTTCATTAAATCACGTAACACATTAGAGACGCATCTGATAGACATACACACACACACACATCCACGCACTCAAACCACATGCCCATGCAAACCACCCGCACATGAGGACAAAAATGCACACACATAAAAGGATCTCGACTTTCTGATTCACTTAATCACATGGCACATCAGAGACAAATCAACACACGCGTACACTCAACACATAAACACACACTCACACCACACGCCCAAATACACCACCCACGCATGAACACAAGAGCTACGCACAAATACAAAATAATATCGACCCTTTTTTCACTTAATCACATACGGTAGCACATCGGGGACTCATAAACACCGGCATATCACACAAAGGCAGACAGACACGCACATACACACACACACACACACATATACACACATTTTCTCATTCAGGCTTACACACGCACACATGCTCAAAACACACACACACATACACATACACATACCACTTACACATACACATATTTGAGTCTAATTGCAATTTGAAATGGTGAGCTAATAGCATTGTCTCATACATTTATATAAATTGTATATGATGATAGCTTATTCATAGTAAATGTATGGTATTCTATATTCTTTATATGTCGCCATTTCGAGTAAAATTCAACCCACTGATTATTTTTCTTTCAATAAATACAACATGACTGCAGTATGTAAGAAATAAAACATTTATTTGGGTTTTTCATTTCATCGTGTAAATTTGTATAAAACTGTTGCAAACATACACATTTTGAAATCATAAGGGAATGCCTGCATCTTATAATATCTTCCTAAATTGCATATGATTACTTTTTATATAAATGACACACAATAATGATCATTTGATTCGTCTATTGATTACCACTATTAATGACTAAATTAAGAATCGAGTAATTTAGTCTTATCAGCAGTTGTCATATTTGTGAAGAGTAAACCATAATTCTACATTATTGATTACTATTAATAGTATTATTTAGTTTAGATTATCAAACTACTCCTGCTTTAAGTGAAATCTTATAACAATAATAATAATTATCCAATTCTTCTAAAGCGCACAATAAATCCAATGAATTATCTTTGCGCTGTACGAATTGAACACGAAACGTAGCATGAATATTACCCTTCATATCTGAAACCTCCTATACACATACTATGCTACAAATAATCCTTACGTTTTCTGTATAAAAGTGTTTTTTTTCTTCTACAGACTTAATATGCCAGTAGAGAAAAGAGATGTATTTACACATTTGAACAAGGAAAAAGTAACTTTAATTCTTGACACAACAATTAAAAACCCAATGACATAAACAAAAGGAGAAACGATAAAATCATTGACACCGAATTTTCGTATATAGATAATTTGTTCTTTGTATTTACATCACTAAAATGAATACATACTTTTAAAGATTTAGAGACCGAGATTTGTAATAAAAAGACTCTTTAATAACGTAGAAGTTTATTAACAATTACAAATTTGAATGGCACAAGCGTAACAAAGATTTTTAGACACAAAATAAAAACAAACATCCAAGGCAGCTCGTTGCAATTTTTTTCGTGGTTGACCACCTATCTTACAATTTTGTTACAATTTGTACAAATATTTAGCACCACATATTCCAATGGAAACAGAAAAGAAACAAAATATCGGAATATTAAAGAGTATATACAGTTTAACTTGGAAAGACATTGATTTTTTTTCAACAGATCGTTTAGTAGAAAATAGTCTTCTATTTCATTTGACTATCCATGAGTCTGTAAAAGTAATGCTATGTAAGTTTTCATATGGTTCAACCTCCTTGTCTGTAAAATGATGATTTTTGATGAACTCGGACATCTAGTTATATTGCACTTGAAAGGCGATGAAAGACTGGTTAAAACTTCCTCAATCTGTACAAACAAGACAAAGATATAAAACAAAATTCGTTATATTATTTAAATGCCATGAAATATATGTTCAAAATTATCAGATGATTACGATGTAGCAAGATTCACAAGATCACAAAAATAATTCGATTCAATAATCTAAATATAGAAAGCTACCCAAGTGGATAAGGCAAGAATTATTCAATTATTCATTTACCCAACACAAAAAATCTTCAAAAAAAAAAATCTTCAAAAATCTTCAATTGCTACCCAAGTGTGTGTACCGGTCATTATCAAAATAAAGATTGAAATCATTTTGGTTATCGTCTTCATTCTTATGAACATACTATCCAATTAATTAAAAGCAATGCTTTACATGAGAGAAACCAATGCCATGCGGTAATACATGCCATTATAAAGAAAATAAACCAACCAGTCAAGAGAAACCTAAACTCAAAAAAATGAAGGGGGAAAGAAAACATATTGCATATCAAAAGAGAGTGTTAATCCGATGTTTTAAATTTTTATAATTTATTAACGCGGCCTCTTTAGTAGAAAATGATATACCACGATTTTATAAAGTTGTTAAAATTCTTTCTCTGAAATAGTACAAATATGTACTCTGGAAGAAAGGCGACAGTTTCTTCTCGAAGACAAAAATTATCAAAACTTAAATACTTATATTTCTAAAAGGCCCATGGTAAGAAATTTGTTAAATGCTCAAATAAAAATATGCGTTCATATATCCAAAGTGTGTCCAATGCGAATTGTATTCGTTTAATGATCCAAAATGTGCAGAAATACAAAAGAAAATGCTTGGCTAACTCGAATACGTTTCAGTTTGTTCTCGACGTATACGCACATGTCATATCGGCATGTCAGTAACCCCTTTGGTAAAATGGTAATTCATTTTTATGACTCTGAAACGGGCGATCCAGCCAGTTATTTTGGGCAATTTCATGTTTTGTATACAGTGTATTTGCATACTTATCTTTACAATGCGTTATACGTCTCTTTACTTGTCATGATCTTAATTGGAAATATAGTAAGATACAACACAATCAATTTCCACTGTAATATCGCATCTATTCTGATTCACTGATTTGTTGATTACTTTATTCAAGAAGATAACAGAGCAAAATTTAACATTAAAAGAAAAATTGGTATTGTTGTTGTTATTGATATCATAATTATCACTATCTTAACCATTACAACTATTAGTAGTAGTATCATTATTAAGCATTATATTTTTTTTATATTACTATAATTATGATTAGTGTAGAAAAAAGAAAAATAAATCCAAAATGCCGCAATGTGCAAGTGCAATAAAAAAAAAAGTTCATGCCGTTAATGTCAGCCAACGTAGAAGAAAGAATAGAAGTTACAAAAAAAAATCAAGAAAAAAATCTCGATCCAGCATTAACAGAAGACATACACCCATGCTTCAGAAAGAGTAGGTATACCTTCTACTCAGTTATAGATCATAGACTTCCATTTCTGACGAACGAACACCTAGAAATAGTCCTCTCTCGGGGGTTTACTCTAAAAAACATTTGGAACTTTTGGAGTTCCGGTGACGATGGATTCCTCGTGTGGGGAACACAAAATATGGATAATAGCGTGTAATCATCACATCAATGTTAGTGCATCGGACTAGAGGTAGGCATTTACATTCTACCTAAAAATGAATATTTGTTTGTTCTGCATTCCAAGGAAATAACCATTTTAGGTTGGGCCAAAAATTGCATTCAAAAACTTGCACATGGTCTATATTTTTTTTGGGTAATTTTTCAGGTATTAATATCTTTCCACAATCGCATTTTGTTTCTGATAATAATAATTTATTTGACAACATTCGATTTTTCCACAAGAAAAGTTAGGGTATGAGAATTCGTCTATCCGGATGTCTATTTCTTATTAACGCAGGAAAGCTAAAGCAGTGTGGCATGAGTCTACAAAAGAGTGTGAGGAAACACTACATGAAAAACAGGGGGTGACAACAAAATGCTTAAAACTCAAAAGTGCTAGACTACAGTCCACTAAATGTGCATTCTACAGATTCCAAATGCAATTTCTAGCCAACCTACGGTTTTGATCAATTTCTTTATTGCACTTCGTATCTTCTTCCACGATGGCTGACTAAAAGTTCTTGTAGAGTCCGCCTCTGTACAATATTTAAAGAAAAATAAAAGGCCCACATGCATGCATTTTCGATTCGAATTGATCATGGGAAATGAATATTATAAGCAGGGAGGAGAGTCAACGTTTACTCTTATTTTATGGGCTGATTCTCTAAAATCAATAATCATTATGCATCTATCATAATTATGCGAACCCATGAGGAAAGGTGATTTTTGTTGGGGTCCATGGGGGCCGGGCCCCAGGATCAGAGGTAGGGGTGCAAAAACATTAGGTAAAAGGGGTGCAGAATTGCAGAGGGGCCCAAATTTTCTGCTTCTCTTCTCTTTGTTTGTTGTTGCTTTTTGCCATCAGCTCTCCAAAATAGGGGGGGGGGGGGGGGGGGGGGTGGCACAAAATTCCATATTTTTAATGTTTGGAGCTTCGGGTTCTGAAATCCTGAGTGCGCACTTGGGCATGCCTTACGCATTGTATACACATGAAATGTGTGTAAAAGTTGACATTTTTGACAACATATACATGCAGTAGAAGATAAGCTATTATGAACATCGTATAAATTAGGATTATTTTGCTTTCTGATCATGCACTGTGCTATAGATGAATCTAAATATATGATATGAACATCAACACAAAACTGTCAAAAAATGTGTACCGATGAGGCGAACATATAACAGAAAGCGAAGCCGCAAAACATTGAGTATTGAACATCCGATTAGCATCATTTTTGAGAGACAATTTAGAATAATTTATATTTTGTTAAAGGGTATGATAAAATATTATTTGCTCAACAAGTTTGCATTTGACAGGATTTAAATGAATGGAAAATATTTTCGTCTTTATTAAATGAAGCACTTATTGGAATTAATATTAATCCACATTAGAAAAACAACTGCTTTTTTGCTTCAATATGAACTTATTAAACATACATACGTTTATTTCTCAAACTTTATTGAACCGTTCATATAAGGGGCACTCATTACGCCAAAGGTTTTAAGGATCAATCAAACTTTCACATTTATAGCTGACGTCTGTCCAGTGTTAATCAAATTAAAAAAGAAACACCCCGTGATCGCAGGAATGCGGAAGGAAGACTTTTGACCGACATCGAAGGTGTTCAGCTGGCGCAAGACGTATAGGTGCGAATCAGCATCAGGTAACTGACATCCCTCCGAATTTCTCTTTTACGGAACGTGTTCCAAATTTCATGAATGTTGGACAGACGTTGGCTAAAATCGCAAAGGTGTGATCCAGCCGAGATTTAACACCGATATATTTGCAGTGTAAATATAATCAACATCAAATAGAAGGGTGGTAATTTAACAGTCATACTCATATTGGGCAACGCCAAAAGTGTTAAAACAACACCACAGCAAGGAATTGAATCAGCTCAATTGGTTTTAAAGTTAACAAATCCCGGTGTTAAAAACAATACATTTTATTCCATTTCAGTGTCAGATGAATTCCTTGTTGGTGCTGTTCTAAATCCTTCTAGTGTCGCCCAATATGAACACCAAATGGTGCTAAATCAACACCCTGGTTTCTGCTGTGTGGGATTAGTAACGAGTCATGAATAATTATGAGAGACTTCTCACCTGTAAAGAACGAAGACGAGGATGATGACCATGATAATGAATACGATGAGGGCTGGAAGAATGGCTGCGAGAACGACTACACCCTTCGATGTACAACCTGATGATAATTGGGGAGGAGGAAGGGTGAAAATGTAAATTTAAATAAATCAAATTCAAATCAGGTTTATTTATGAAGCACATTAAGAAAACGAAACATGGTTTGCGTTTCATAAAGCTGTTCATAGATCTACGCACGACTCTACACAACTTCTACTGGTGACTCTTTAATGTGTTAAAGGGTGACATTATAATCGAGTACAGGAAAGGGTCAACACTTGTGCGTAGAGTTGTGTGTATATAGTTTTAGAAACACAAACCTATATAGGTCCGATAAGGATAGTGAAACCGGGGAGATCCATCTCCCTGGTGAAACATGAAAATTAACAAACTAATTACATGTATATGCAATTATGTAAAGAATATTTTCACGAATACAGACAGAGTATTTTCAAAAACATGAAATTCCACCTAAGACAAAAAAAACCTAAGACAAAAAGTATAAGTATGGTATGGGGATGAGGAAGAGCAGATCTGAGAAGAGGTGAAAATTTTGTAACGAAAAAAAAAATGTTCATCTGATAGCAAATAATCATAGTTCAATAGACGGACGAGTACATCCAAAGCAGTGATTGTTGCTAAATAGGGCAAACTAGGTACACCAATATATGTCATTCCTATTCTGAATACTATAAACCGTTTACAGGGAACACAGACCTTAAAAGTTTGTCCGCGATTTTCCAGTTTCAGATCAGGAATCAAGTCGTAGTTATATCAGAACGATTTATTCAGCTGTGTATAAGCCCGTCATCAACGAAATAATAGTCGTAAAAAACATTAGAGAATATAATTTTTCATAACTCTTAGGGCAATATTGATGCGGAGANAAAAAAGAAACACCCCGTGATCGCAGGAATGCGGAAGGAAGACTTTTGACCGACATCGAAGGTGTTCAGCTGGCGCAAGACGTATAGGTGCGAATTTAGCACCAGGAAAGTGCCATCCTCCAAATTTCTGTTTTACGGAACGTCTTTCAAATTTCATGACTTCTGGACAGACGTTGGCTATAAACGCAAATGTGTGATTTAGCCGAGATTTATCAATCATATATTTGCAGTGTAACTTTATAAACAACAAATAACAGGATGCTTACTAAATGGTTTACATAGTGGGTAACACCAAAAGTGTTAAGACAGCACCAGCAAGGAATTGAATCAACTCAAATGGTGTTAAAGTTAACAAATCCTGGTGTTTAAAACAATACATTTTATTCCATTTCAGTGTCAGATGAATTCTTTGTCGGTGCTGTTCTAAAACCTTCTGGTGTCGCCAAATATGAACACCAAATGGTGTTGAATTAACACCCTGTTTTCTACTGTGTGGGATTAGTTAATTAGCATGAATAATTATGGGAGGCTTCTCACCTGTAAAGAACGAAGACGAGGATGATGACCATGATAATGAATACGATGAGGGCCGGAAGAATGGCTGCAAGAACGACTACGCCCTTTGATGTACAACCTGGTGAGAATAGGGGGGGGGGGGGGGGGGGGAGAGAGAAGGTATATTGAAAGTCCATCAAATTCAAACCAGGTTTATAGGGTTGCATTTCATAAAGGTCGACTCATACCTTTGCATTTTGGGCCTGCGTCGGCCCAGTGTTTTTTTTTAAATAAAAACGCTTCTTGGACGCAGGTCATACGGAGGGCTGACGGTCGGCGTATACGCTCCTTAGCACAAGCCGAACGTCTCATCCGCGCATGCTGTGCAGGCTAAAAACGCAAAGGTGTGAGTCGGCCTCAAAGCAGCTGTTCGAAGAGCTGTGCACGACTGTCTGCACGACTGGTGACCCTTTTCATGTGTTTCAAAGTGGCAGTATAATTCAATGCAAGAAAGGTTCACCAGTCGCGTGTTGAGCTTTATATATAAATCTCAACCAATCTTGAACACAAACCTGAACATGAAAACTTATAATATTCTGTGTATAATATACGAATTAAAATGATAGTGAAGATTAATATCTTTCATACATGCAATTATGTAACGGTTCAATACATGACAATAGAATAGAAAGTAGAATTGAACCAAATTTTTGAATCCCCGAATACAAAAAGAAAGAAAGAAGAGAGGAGTAATGTGAAATTAATTTTGATATAAGGGATAATGAAGAGTAGAACCACCGAGATATCTAAGAAGAGGCGGACGATGTTGTAACGAAAAGAAATGTGTCTAGTCCATAACAAATCGCAGTTAAAGAACTGGCATCAAATGCAGTAATTGTTGAATTGTTGCTCTGTCGGACTTACTACAATATTTGTCCTACCATAAGCCCCGGTCACATATGACCCCGGAAGCAACATGATTCACCCCGACTCGTTGTTCTGAGGGAGTTAACTGTGAATTAAGAAAGAGTCGGGGTGAATCGTGTTGCTTTCGGAGTCCTATGTGACCGGGGCTTAAGACCACTACTGAATCAATTTCACATGCTGAATTGTGCAAATTGAATAGTGACATTCTACTTGTCATTTTCTTTGAGTAGATGACTTACATGTCTAAAATATATGTAAGAAAGGAGAATATGTGGTTTTATTATATCATCATTCAGTATAGAGGTATTTAACCATCATTTTTTATCGCGATGTTCTGGTTTCAGGATTTAAACACTTGCCGTGTTTATCAGAAAGATTCATCCAGCTGTGTCTATAAACCCTTCATCAACATATTAACGAAATAAAAGCCGTAAAAAGCATTAGAAAGTATAATTTTTCATAACTCTTAGGGCAATATTGATGCGGAGGAAAAATGTATACCTGTTACGATTCAGCTGAGATTTGTCTGTGTTTGCTTTTCATTTATTTGCTCACTTTTGCTTGCTAGACTTACACGCTAGGGAACATAGCCCGAAGACAACCATTAGCCGTTTATAGGTAAAAATAACGAAGTAAAAAGCTATTTGTGCGTCATATTGCTTTAGGCGCTTTTGGTCCAAGAACATTGAACTTATATGAGGTCAAACATGCTACTCTGGTCTGTACCTGCATAAACAACTTAGTATATCCACGATGACATTTTTTTTGGTCTTTTTCCCAGGCACAATTGTTTTTCTTGAAGCCCATTTATAATGTTTATTTTGGCAATGTCCAACATCAAATCGCATGTGATTTTCCACATTCGCCTCCAGAGAATTTCGACCCCACACACTTAGACAAAGGGTGCAATATTGGGAACATCTTTTTAGGGGCAGTATTGCATTTCTTTCAGAAAAATTCAATGTGGCTCCTTTGCCTCACCGTGCAAGATTTGAAACTGTGAAATATCGGCAGCTGTGGGTTCGAACCCATGCCAAGAATAATCGCTTCATTCCAGAGCAGATAGTTTACCGACTGAGCTGCCTATTGCCTCATATTGTGCAAGAACATTATAATATCATAACTGTCGGCAGCCACGAGCAAATACTTTTGCATATTTACACGGGAAATAAATTGTCACGGCTGATGGATCAGATTATATGTTATTGTCTTCTAAATTCGCCGATTGGTCGAAAGCTGCGAACAGCGCAGTCGGTAAATCTGTAAATAGGTGACAGGTTATGGGAATGTTGGGACTTACCTTCCATTGCTTCTTTTTCACCATCGGGTAAGGGAACAACTGGTGCTGTGGGCCTCGGACGTCTGTGCGTGTCTGGGCACTCAAACTCGGCCTCAGGTCCTAACAAGACAATTACATAGAAAATGATAATAATG
>BQKZ01000410.1:12396-29617 GCA_036244855.1 Temnopleurus reevesii
CCCCCCCCCCCTGGTCCACAGAGACATCAACATATCCTGGGCATTTAGGGTTCAGTAAGATATGGCAAATTTGAAATAAGACACAGGATTAAGCATTAAATGATTTAAAGAACATAATTTCTGAAAAATTTCTGATTATAGGAAGAATAAGTGCAGATTCATATGACTGACCTAATTCATCGACACATGCTTCAGTATTTTTGCTCGAGCACAATGTAAATCGCAATGGAGGTGAACTGTGGGATAAAAAGTACACACGGGCCTTCTGCCTTGGCAAACCCTGATACAAAACACGCCAAGTTTGGTCAAATTAGCGCCCTTGTCAAAATCAACATGGAGGGCAACCCCGGTGTGTCCTTAAAATAGTTAATGCAAAGTATTCTGAGCCAGGTTTCTAAGGCTAAGTGTGGAATAAGGGGGCGGGGAGGGTGGAATGGAATTATTCGGATGTTAGGTGAACTTGGGGTATATTATGACTATAAAGTTACAGTCGTTTTAACAACAGCAGGTTCGCCAGAAAATATGCTCTGAAAGTACGGGCCTTTAGAATAAATGTACATTGTTATTTTTGGGGGGGGGGCGGGGGAGGTGGCGCCTTAGTTATTAATTCTACTTTCATGACTTTGGGAGCTGAATTAAAATATTTAATAATACAATTTCTCAACAAAAATACCAATCTTGTTGGATTTGAATAATATCAAACAAGAAATTATTGTTAAACTATCGAAAAAATTACGTAATGCGTCGGTTTGTTCGCCAGCACAGTGTCTCACGATACGGAAATTCCGATCGATTATTGCCTTTGGTAGTTACACTCAAAGTTTTAAGTCACGACAAATAAGTTTTTAACCCCTAATTGAAAAAAAGTAACTTTTGAACGGGCAATTTTCTTGCAAAATCTTACAGGTTATGTATCAACTATATCTGGCTAGGGTGTACACATGTATGTAAGTAAAGAACGTCCCTCTTCAAAATTGTCACAAAGGTATTTCCGTTTGTACCATGTACCAACGGGAATATGACGATGAAGGTTCTCGCGTGCAATAAATTGAGGATTTATGAAAGTCATGTATACAGAAATATGTTCCTTCCAAAAATAGGAAATCTTGGAGTAGAAGTCGACTCCTCGTAGATTGAAATGTTCAGTTGCTGGAAAGGTTTACACAACAGCTGATGTGTGCCCTCTACGACTAAAGCAAGAAATTCTGATGGTAAGTATATACAACTTTTCGTTGGGCATGTAGGAAATTTAGGAAAGTGAGATTTACCTCGCAATTTTAATTAACAGGCGCGATTGAAATTTTCAAGTGTTAATCTGCTCCATTCAATTAATCTATCTTTTTGGAATAATTCCAAATAAACCTTTATCCCAGTATTTAATTGAAATGTCAGGGTTGAAGAAAATGGGGCCAAGTTTTCATGGTTTATATTATTTATCACATTTCTAACAAACTTTTATAGTTTTGTGGAGTGACCTTCCCAAAAGACTTATAAATATATTTTTTTTAATTCAAAACTCAAAATACAAAAAAAAATTCTAAATATTATTTTTTAGTTTGAGGTAATATTTACAGTAATGAATTGATGCACCAAACCACAAAGATTGATACTACTACTACTACTACTACTACTATTACTATACTACTATTATTACTATATTATCATAATGATAATAATAATGATAATAATAACAATAATGATAATAATAGTAATAATAATAATAATGATAATAATAACAATAATAATACTAATAACAATAATACTACTACTAAAAATAATGATAATTATATTGATGATGATGATGATGATGATAATGATAATGATAATAGTTATTTATTTATTTGTAAATGATGCGCTTAATTTCCCCTGTCGATTCGCAAAGGTACATTTGATTTAAATGAAAAGGTTCTCATAATGATTTAAACATTTGCACACTATGTGGGGAGGCAGTTTGGTATGGTAAATGGGAGCTCGGGCCCCAGGTATCTGATGAGGGTACAAGGTCTAAGGTCGTGACGGGGTGGTATATTGCTGAGCCCCACTTTTTTTTAAACTTCTTTATTTGTTTACTTGTCAGCTCCCCAAAGTGGTGGGATGCAAATTTAAATTTTTGACAAATAATTGCATATTCATCTTTAGTAGGAGTACCTTTAGAGCTAAGAATTATAAGAAAATAGTAATTGATACTTTGAGTTTAGTCTCAGCCTTTGGGGCTCCAACAAACGTACGATTAAGCAGATAGAATGTATGTTACCTGTAATAACATGCTCGGATATTCCTATTCTAGATCTAACCCTAATTCTAAGAATAAATAAAAACAATTAAAAAATAAATTCCCAGAGGCACAATGTACTGCTCCTAGTTCATTTGTCCAGGCCAGCTGTGCTCCAATTTGGTGACTTTTCAAAGAATGTTATTGCAACATTTACGATTCCAAATGATCACCAGCTTTTCTATTATGCTACAGTCGTACAAAATCACAGGCATTAGAGTCATAAATCGTGGAGTATTCAAGCATTGCCTTTTGTATAGGATAATATATAAAAATTACATAATTCGACAATTTCTAAGGTATTTTATAAAATTACGCCCTCATATTGAGACCTTGAAAACTGTTGATATTACAAAATTTGCTCTACATCAGTTCTGCATATGCCCAGTTTTCATGAAAACCTTTAAGATTAGGAAAATTATGGGTCTATGTGCCCTATTTGGCCGTAGAGATTGCGACATAAAAAACTCGAACTTTTTCGGGTTGTTTAACACAAAATTGATGTCGTAAATATTCAAATGAATTTAATGTTTGGTCCCATAGAAACACGTTCTCATGATATCCCTCAGACTAAAAACTTTTGTTTATTTATACATAATTGTATTTATGAAGCGTACATTAGCTGTCAGTGGCAAATAAAATGCACCGGCATTTTCCCCTTGTGTTTTGCACTCAGCACCTCGTTGACGTTTCAGCAGGCATATGGGGGAAGCCATTTTAATGACGTCATATCCTGGATACAAGCCATAAGTTGCTAGGGGGCACACTCATCCCTGTATATCCTCCGGGGTAATTTCAGAAGATCCTGCTTCCATTTATAGACATGTTCTCCCTTCACATCGAGCCATGTGATTTACCATACGTACCCTTCTGTCTTAACCCCCTCTTAATCCTTCAAAATTATTTTAGGAGATTGCAGTCGGTAGTATAATGACGTCATGGCAAGTTTGGTTGCCAGGGCGATGGGGTAGATGATTAGAGGGTCGAATCAAATTCACCATGTCCCGTGGGGCTACATAACCTTAAGAAATCCGCAATATCATACTTAGAATTATTCATTTAAAGCATTTTGTCAATGGAGTTAACCTCAAAGCTCTTTCCTTTGATCAAATAAATTTATAGTTCCACAAGTCGATCTGCTTTAATTGATACACTCTATATATTTGAATATTCAAAGGTTATAAGCCCAATAAACATAATATCATGTGATAGACAATTAAAACCCAACCTAAGGAGCTGAAGGAAATTAGTCTAAATAATAACAGCCCCTCTTTTTTCAGAGGTTTCTCCTTTCTTCCAAGGTAAAAGTTAAATCATCTTAATGTGATCATTACGAATGTAACAAGATTCAATATGCAAGGGTTTGGCTCCAGTTTATCCGGAAAACACTCTGTCGTACTGTAGTTAAAATTCATTTATAACTTTCGATTTATATCAGAAAATGACTATAACCTTCCCAACCAGAAAACAAACAAAGTATTTACAGCGTAGGAGGTAACTGAAAAAAAAAACACATTCTGCAATTATTTTGGTCAAATGAAGAGTTCAGATTTTCGGTACTTTTGTAATCCGTTTGATTCTTATAATCATAAACCAAAAAAGCTGTTAATATACTTTTAGACAATTCTTTCAATTTCACAATGTAGAAATATGTCCCATCCCTCCTTAGTTCCTCGTAGATAACTATAAATTTGCTATTGACTTTAATAATATTTAATTAGACGCGACTCTTTGACCAGTGTGATAGCTTAACTGTGGAATTGCACAAAAAGTGTCGTTGTCCAACGGTTGTATCATTCCCACATGTTACCTGTAACACTAATGTAAACAACCGACATTTATTACACTGGTCAACAATATTCTACTTTTTTTAAAGTTATCTGCGTTTCAGGTGATTTAGGGTGAATCTAATGCGCTGAATCCAAAAATCACATCGGTTCTGTTCAATCAGGTCAATTTTTCGGAGCTATCCCCACATGTTTTTTTTATGTTTTGTTCACATGTACACATGTGTGGATCCCTTTTGGAAGGTGTTGGTGGAATAAACTGACATGGCGGATGAATATTTTGGTTCGAAATTATTATACTGATAGAAGGAAATATTAAGGTTCAATAATTGGGGGTGGTTTTCTTGAAGATGACTCAGTTTGAAGCCATGAAACATTAAAATCCTCTAGTATTCAGATGGGGGAAAACATGCGGATATTTTATCAAAATAAAAGGGTTAGACCAGCCAAAATATTCATTTTTCAACAGCAGAACATAAATCTAGTAAACAAAACCAAAAAAGTTTGAGGAAAATTGAAAAGGTAAAGAGACAATGATGAATTTTGAATAATACAGAAAGTGATGAAAACAGTGCCAAATCACTAGACAAATTTGCAAATTTGGTAACATTGGTGATGAGATAATGGCTCGTTCACCATTATTTATAATCTATCCTTGAAAAAGAATGAATACCTATAATAAACAAAAAATCCGAATGTTCAGATTTTTTAAAGATATTGAACAAAATAAACATTACAATATTCCATATTTTTTTATATAAACCTGAAAAATATTTCATATACTAAAACAATTGAGTTCCATAATATTTCATCATTTTAAGTAATAGATTAGCATAAATATAAAGGCATATTCTTATATGAACATGATAACATGGTACAGATAGTAATAAAAGGTGTCACGAAAGTTGCCAATTCGTCTATAATGATGTTTATTATTTTCATCAATTTTCCAATTAAAAATACACAATTCTCACAATACCTGTTCATTTTTCCTCAAACTTTATTTTCTTTATCTAATTTATGTTCAATGTTAAAAAAATAAGTATTTTGGCTGTTCTTCCAGTTGAGGTTTTGTCTAATAACCTAATGCTTTGCCCCATCCAAATTGTTGAGGATTGTAAGTTATCATGGCTTCAAACTGAGGCATATCAACATGATAACAAGAAAATATTGAACCTGAATGATAGTTGCCACTAGGATAATTATTTCTAACAAAAATATATATATTCCCATGACATTTCACCCCACCAAACCCTTCAAAAGTGCTCCACACATGCATCCAAGTAAAAAAAAAAAAAAAAAAAAAAAAAACACATGTTGGGATAGCTCGGAAACTTGACTTAAATGAACAAAACCAATGTGACTTTTGGGTTCAGTGCCTCAGATTCACCATAAAGCAGCTAAAATATCATAGGCAACAAATTTGCTGTTGACTAGTGCTATCGTTAAAAGAAGAGTGTACTCCAAAATTACGATTTCTAGCAGGAACCTAAGAATTTGGAGAGCATAAAACAAGGTTGACGTCAATCGGAATATTAACAAATGAATTACAATTTATTTCAATGGTTTAAAAAAAATGGTCAAATAAGTAGATATTGTTAGACAATTTAATGACGTCATGGTGTACAAATAGCAATCATTTTGCTTCGATGATTATGATGGCGCAAAATTCATAATTTTTACAAAAAGATACAAGGCCAAAGGTAAACATTTAAATTAGCGATCTACAGATTAAGGCACAAGTAAAGTTTTAGTAAAAGCGAATATTTCTATCGCCAGATTTTGTCTTTAAATCTACATGAAATGAAACATAGTATCATAAACATATTGCACAAAAGACTGTGCCAAAATAAACGAGTTTGGGAAAAGCTATAACCTAAAATATGCAAATTTTTCTTTCTTGATAAAGGACAACTTCTCATGCTTAGAATTGGATGAAAATTTTGGAATTTAATTGTTGTATATATATCTCTATATCATTCTATTGTCAAATGTCCGAAATAACTTGTGTATATGTCCGATAACAAGAAAAATAATGCTATAACCAAGAGGGGGCGCTAAATATGATTTAACGTCAAATTCAAATTTTCAAAAGAATAAGTTCGTAAAAAAATATGCTATGGTCTCAAAATGTGTAAAAGAATTACATGTCATGATAATCATCCCAAAAATTCACATTTCTTCATCTTTACCAACACTATATTGGGCTTTAATTTATTATGAACATATCCAATTTCTGAAATTTTGAGGGAATCATATATTTGTGAGAAAGATCATTTTAAAACATTGGTGTTAATATAATAAATGGTTACTTGTGCATCTATGACATCATCAGTTACCAATTTGTCTAAATTTTTAAGCGTTCATAAATTTCCCATTGAGTGTCCAGTTTTTCACAAATTATTTTGCTCTGTTCATCTGATTTTATTTTGTTTCTGTTGAACAAATATTATTCATATTATAATACATTACTTTTTCGCCAGAAATATGATTCTTTTAAAAGAATATCTTCATGATTTATATGCGGATCCCTTATCTGCATGTTTCACATTCATGCAAAATTCACTTATTTCTCTAAAAAGGATTAATTTTTCACCATGAATATTGATAAAATTCTGGCTAATAGTACAGTCATGATGTCTTTAATTGGCAATATGTCTGAAAAGTTTTCACTGATTTGCTGATTTCTGCACATCTTTAGAACTTCTTAACTTTTTCATTACTGGTCCGATTTTTTAAAACAATTTTTTGCTCAACTGTTCTTTTGTGCTTTTGGTAAAAAAATATTGTTTTGGGGTAGACTCTTCTTAAACTTCACATCAGTCAAATGACAGACGACAAATGAATCATTAGTAAAGTAAGGTACACAAAATTCATTTTATTTTAATTCATCTGAAAGACAGCAATTTATACAATATATAATAGATGTTACAGTCCACATATTTTCAAACACAGTTCAAACATATTAGCTGAATGTTTCACTATTCACGTTTTTTTCACTTAAAGGCATTTGCTTTTAACCAGAAATCTCGCTGTACGTAGTGAATTCGCGAAGTAAATTTTTAAATATTTACAACCTGAACAAGCAAAATGAAGATAAATAAAAAGAATATATTCGTCAAGATTTATCGTTTCGTAATTTTCTTCCCTCATGATTGCTATGTCTCAAGGCTGACTTACACATTTGCGTTTTAGTCTGCGTCGGCGAAGCGTTTTTGGAAAACGCTCCCTGGACGCACATCGTAAGCAGATCAGACGGTTGACTGGCGTTAGGCTTGCGCTCAACGAGCGTACGCCAAGCGTCAGTCCAACGCATGACCTGCGTCTTTCTGCGTCATGGGAACGATTTTAATTTAAAAAAAAAGGCTGGGCCGACGCAGGCTAAAAACGCAAAGGTGTGAGTCGCCCTTTAGTTGAAGTACTGTCATATGAGATGTGCGGAAATTGCACATGATTCTATGATAATACACTCATTCATGTTGCAGTGTTTAGACTTTCTACAACTAAACTGAATCCGAACTATTGTGTCTTTCTAGAGATTCAGAAATTTCAATTATCAGATTATTATACAGATATGAAATAGTGTGAGATTTAATATTTTCTTTTGGGACTTATTTTGCTTTTCCGAAGAGCGTATTGCTCTGAGGGTGAAAAAAACCCTCGAAACAATAAATATACTTGGACTTTTCAAAACAGTTCCGGTAACTTATGAGAAAAGAATCTTGCAACGATTAATTATTTTGATGTATTATATGCTGCAAGCTTTTTAAGCAATTTTATTAAATTTAATAATATCAAATCAAATTTTATTTTAATCATTCTAATGATACAATGAAAAATAAGGTTTATTAATGTTATTTGAATTCTACAAAAACGGTGCGAATTTGCTACCTCCAGATTCTTAGCAATTGTTATTATGCTGCAACGTGGAATATAATTTTATGGTAAAAATATTAGCCTGTCACAACAAAAAGTTTTAGCGGGTGTATGCCCAACGAATGAAATTTGGCGTAAAACTTAGTCACACCCTGACCTTTTTTGTAACTCGGAGTGAAGTTCTGAGCGTGCGCACAACGTATTAGTGACGTATTACAAACTATGCATCAACATATTTCAACGAGCTCGTAGCGAATCTCATACGCTTATGATCTATTGGTGTTGTTGCATTTCGAAGTTCAAGACAGCGTATGACTCAGCTTATGTACGATGTACTTGGCAAAACAATGTTGAACGTACTTATACGTCGAATTTTGTGAATAGGTTTTGCTTTCGTTACAATTTCAGGCTAAAATATGCTGCCTCATCTCGTTGTAAGTCGAATGCGGTAGAATTGTTTGTGCATACGCTCATACATCCGGCGATCTTTATAACAGCGTTACACTATCGTTGACAGACGTTCACAGATGAAATTCGTATGTTACTGATATGTTGGAATACTTCAAGACAGTTTTCTACTACGCTTTTATAACGTATTAGTAAGCCGTGTACGTTATGCTATATCATAGGGCATACGGTAAGTGAATGACAGCGATCCGTCTGAATGCATTACTCATAATATCGTTCTAGAAAACGCTGTGCATGCGTTCAGATATTCAGGAATACGACATGTATATGCCTAAAGTTGACCATATAGCGAGATTATACAATGTGGCAAACGCCGGGCATACTCTTCTAAAAACGTCACAATGTGTCGTACGAGTTACATTTGTGAACGTTTGTCGATGATTGTTCCGACAAATTAATGGTTGGGTTTCTCGAAACCCTCGCTTTGCAGCGTATGGAAAATGTGTCCACAGTATGCCTATGTATTCGCCATATTCTTCATACGTCGGACATTCGTCAGTAAAGAGTGATACAAAATATCATTCGAGTGGTTCCATATTAAACGTAATGTTATCAGTGAAAGTTCAAATGAAATGGTCGGTATTTAATATATTTTTTAATCGTATTGAATTTTCTGAAAATTCACTTAAACATTATTTTTCAGTAAAATATTATTAAACATTTCCCATTAGCAACTTCAAACCACAAAACATTAATGATGTAAAAACCATATAAAAAGTCATGTATTACATATAATCCATTATTCAATTTAAAGTCTTTGCAGACAAGATCACACACATTGATAAACCAGTACAAATCCCTGTGCGAGAATTGCCGTCAAAACCGAAAGCATCATCACGATTGGTTGAAAGTGTAGAACAGAAGCGTGACTAGCGCCATCTGTGCCAGATTTAGAAGCAGCACTCTTGAGGAGTTGTGTCCCACATCCGAGCCAGTCGTTATGGAAATTCCTCGGGAATCGTGGATCTAGAGACCCTGAGCTGTGGTCGTAACGCCAGTACTGACTACCTTTGACGAAATAAGAAGCACCTGCGAACGGATAAGAGAGAGTATAATTAAAGATGTGAATATAGAATAGAATAACATAAATTTAGCTTAAACAATACAGGACTCGTTTAAATTAGATTCGCCGAAGCCTAAATTGTTGTGACATGTGTGATCAGTTCATTGTTCAAATAACGCTAGGAATATTTTGGCTCTTAACAAAAATGTGTGTCGGAGCTTTAATGTGGACATCACAATGTCAAGTTACAAAGCCATGGCCTTGCTCTGTAATGGGTGAAGTTGGCTACATGACCGTCTCGGGTGCTGCAAACGTTTGTTATAAGGTATTGTAACGCGATTAACGTAACTTTCACCGGTCACCTTGAACATGACCCTTATTCTTTCGCTTGGGATCATTTTTTCCTAGGTTTCCTAGCATAACTGACGATGTTCTATATAAAAAAAATGACTTACTTCTGGAGGAGAATGCAGCGTTGAAGCCAAGCGGAAGCCCTGGTATATCCTCCAGGACATTCCTAGGGTACTCATTGGTGTCCACTTTCCCCCTGTAGTTGAACATTCCCCAGTACTCTTCGCCACCGAAGATGTAGATCATACGGTCTTGTGGCCACGTGAAGGCCGCACTGATCCCGCTGGAGAGACCCATTCGACCCAACGAGCGAGGGAAGCCTGGTTTGAGCGTCACGCCGCTGTATTCCCAATATCTGGAACCTGAAGGAAAAATGGAAGATCGATTCGTCATTCTGAAATTTCCTTTGATGGTTGTCGATTTGAAAGATCGTAGCTTTTTTTAATTTGGCGCCTCACGACCTGACGACCATGGCATGCACATTCTACGCATTTGTATAATCTGTGAACAACAATGTTACAGCTCATTGTAGTTCAAACAGTAATTGGCCGCAAATTTGTTTCTCATGAAATAGTAAATGATCAAATTGTTCATATCTCTTTCGGAAAATTGATCTATACAACGACGTGTTGCAGGCAAAAGTGCATTTGGATTGGCTTTTGATATGTGATATTATACGCCACAGACTTATAGGGCAGTAACACCAATAGACCGATCCTCAAACAATGCATCATCGAAATATTATTATTACTGGCACACAGGGTTTGAAATCCGATTTGTTAAGGTGATCTTTCTATGCATATAAATTGTACCCATTCATTGATTGAACAAAACATTAATCTGTAGTTCATAGTTCGAATTCAAGATAATTCGCTTTGGCAGCAGGGTGGGTTCGGCCCGTAGGCGTGACTGATCTATTAGGGTTGAAAAATTCAAATTTGGAAATTACCATAGATTTCACCACAAGAAAATCCCTCCCAATCTTAAATGGCAGTTCTTCGTACAAATTTTGCCTGAATGAGCTTTACAGGGTCTATAAAGCATGGTGAAAATGTTCAAAGTATAATTATTTTTCGAATGATTTCTCACCTTTAATGATAACTGTCATACCACCAGGCTTTTCAAAAACAGCATCGACATTGTTTGGTGCTCCTCTAAAGAACGCAGAAATGCGGACTGGATACCCCGGTCGAAGTTGGTTTTGAGCGCTAAATCTCCACAGCATACTTCCCTGTGAAAATGAGTGCATTGAGAACAAATACTTATTGCGCCTGTTACATATCACAGAGTTTTGACTTTTCAAAATAGTTTTGACTTAAAGAGGGCAAACATGCTTTTCAATGCATGAAGTATTTGACTGAGTATGTTATTTCAATATCTAATTAAATTATTCCGAATGAAGCAAAGGCAATCTAAAAGACTTAGCCAGAATAAATATGTTTTGGTTAACAGCAGCGAAATCAGATTAAAAAAATTGAAGTAAATCGGACATAAAATAAGAAAGTTATGAAAATATGTAATAATATAACAGCGACTTTCATATAAATCTACGAATTTTCATCACATGTTATGACGTATGTCATGCACTTCTTTGCAAGTGGTTAATTATACATATTACTGTCTCAAACCTTTAACGCAAATAATTTTTCTTTCATTGACAGATACATACATGTAGGTGCATGAACATTTATTGAATCAACCTTTTGAATATTTCAAAAGATATGCCGTTATGGGTTAAAACGGATTCTTAAAAACATTAGTTATAACAAGATAGCAGTGAAGAAGCGCATGATTATTACAAGCAAGGAGAAAACGTCACTAAATTTTACCACTCTGAATGAAAATCAAAGGTAATTAAAAAAATTGAAATATTCATAACTTCCATATCCATTGTCCAATTTTCTTCAAACTTGGTTATATGATGGTCTGATTTTTGTGATTTTAACCTAAGCAAATGTTTTCTGGCCCAGACCAATTCTTTAAGATGTAAACTATAACTAAAGTTTTTGTGAAAAAATTGCGCATGATTAATCATAAAAATGACTATAAATTACAAACCCCTCAAACTGATAAACTTACGGAAAATGCGTACAGTTCTCCTCTAAGATTGGCAAGTGCATCAAAACTAAGCCCACAGTGATCCCGACCACCACCTCCTCCACCACCACCACCACCGCCGCCTCCACCACCCCATCCTCCACTGCCTCCCCATCCTCCACCTCCTCCTCCAGGATAGCTGGTAGGTCTTGGTCCTTGTGTGTAGTAGCCTCGTGTTGGACTCATCGGAGGATTGGGGTTGGGACCTGCATGATATTTTGAAATAGAAGTTGTGTGAAACATGAAATGAAATCAATAAATATGATAAATGTAGAATATCTAGGAATTGTGAACTAAATCAAATAAATTACATGAAACCTGATCGACTTTACAGCAATGATGTTCAACCACGGTGACAAAATGGACTTTGATAATTGATATATCATTATTAAAATCACCCGCATGATAAATACAAATATAGGAAATATTCTTATTCTATTACCATTTATTTGTCCTCTTCAATAAGTTGTGAGTGATAGATGGAGGTCCCTTAAGCAAAATTGATATTCCTACACAATTAAAACGTTAAGGTTAACTATTCTGCCCAAGAAGAACTATATTCATGATTAAGAAAAAGACCATGACAGGGGTCAAATATGATATTTTCCTATATACACATCTTGTCCTATGATTATGTCAAATCGATATATTTTTTACACGAAATAAAGTTTTTCCAAACCAAAACATTTCAATTTTCAGTTTCTATTCAGTTTATTGTTGCACGGAAGATTTACCATAAAGTTCCTGTATAGCTAACACATCATCCTCTGGCAACTTAAAGTTGGGTTGGTAGCCTTGATAGTAGGGCGCCATCAACGATCCAGAAACGTCTGAATGGCCAAGACCCAAACTGTGTCCAAGCTCATGCGCTGCCACGAAGAATAAATTTGTTCCTGAAGAGAAAAGAAAATAAGAAAAAAAAGCGGAATGTGAATTTCGATACAAAAACGATAATGCAGTTAACTTTGTAATGTGTACGGTTTAGGTAAAATACAAATAAGCAATATGCAATGTCAAAACACATTTTGATTGGGTTCTTAACCGCAGTATTGGTTTCCTGTATGAAATGAAAGAATGTGAAAGTTTGAAAGTTCAAGTCAGATGACCATGCTTATCGGGATTATTGCACTGGCGACTTGGCTAATACATGTGGTATTTATGGGGTAAAAAATATGTCCACTTTTCCCACATGATTTCAATTTCTTCCTCTGAAAAAAGAGTACACGCTAGTTTAGTTCAGCTGTTCACTTTCGGAATGAAACATATCGATTTTTCAAATAATTATTTGGTATTAATTCACTTTGTGGGGAAAAAAGAAACGTCTAGCATGGGAGCTGACACCTCGAATTAAACAAGTAAGATCTTACTTTAATCATGTAACCTTAAAGTGCTCCATATTTCAATAACCATAACAAAAATACCCCCTCCCTAACATACACACCCTTTCCTATCGTTACCATGGGAACGATAATTGTAGGAAATTAGTGAAATCCTTGATATAGGGACGGGATCTTGGATGAAATGTTTATCTCTCTGGCAGGGAAGAAGGTAAATAGGGCGGATGCCATCCTGTGCTTCTGAGAGGTTAACCTAACATTAACCCATTCTTTGCAGAGGATCGACACTGTCCTTTGGGTATATTATTGATGGTCAATTGTAAGATAAGAGTAACCAACCAACGCCTTGTTTGTCGATCTATGTCCTCCCTGCCCCATGCCCACCCCCACCCCGACCCTTCTCCCTTCCCCGTCTCTCTGTCTCTGGACAGCAATTCAACTTTATAACATGCAATAAAAAAACATCTTTATCAACTTTGCAAAGTGCTCCATGCCATCTTTTTATTGTCATCATTACACTATATGCGAACCGCCAAGATGGTACATAACTTACAAAATATTGCAACGTCGAAAATCGTCCGTACCTTCATAGGTACATTTATGTGCCATGAATTACTATAAATTGAATTGAAATTAACTAAATTGAATGGAATATTCATTTCCTTTCCAAAATCATAATTAAGAAAAATAATAACAACGTTAAAGGAGGCGACAAACCCTGTAAGCAATGTTTGAGTTGGGGTTGCCATAGTTCGCCTCAAGTTTTGGATATTCACCTTCATGTGTATGTGCTGTAAACTGTTCGTCTTCATCAAAATGAGCATCGCCTCCGAGTCCTGGTCCTGGATAGAATGCATGGGCGAGAGTACCACCTTGGCCATCAAATGAGTACTCGT
Organism: Temnopleurus reevesii; assembly: GCA_036244855.1. NCBI lineage: Eukaryota > Metazoa > Echinodermata > Echinoidea > Temnopleuroida > Temnopleuridae > Temnopleurus > Temnopleurus reevesii. Next base: position 26,484 of record BQKZ01000410.1, read on the forward strand.
CATTGTGCTCTTGAGCTGCGAAAAGGATATGGATGTCAGGCTCGCCCTGTCCAATACGAAGCTCACGGAACTAAAAATCCAAAGACAAAAACAAATAAAAGGAAGGTAAAACTGAGTAAATAAATTATGTGACCGAACTTTTAATCATCATGAATTTAATTTAGCGATGTAAGCATTCCCTCAAGACCTGGGCAGGGGAGAAGGCATATGAGCCTAATTGTCGCCCATCAAACATTCTCAAACGAGTACTCATCATTATTTCTTGTGCCGCAAATATGATGTGGATGTCAGGCTTGCCCTGGTCGTAACGAAGCTTCAGGGACTCAGATAAAACAACGAGAAAAATACAAACACAATTCAAATAAACAAGCTCTTGTAACGCATTATGTGGCGGTGTGAGAATTCCTCCCTAGCCCATATCATCTGTGGAAGTAGAATGCACAATCCGCCTTGATCGTATAACGCGTATATCAACGTGTTCTTCTACTACGGATAAAAATCTGTTAAGGTATGTGGTTGAAAAGAATTATGTTGAATGGGAATTTAATGATTCTGTATTCGTAAGTCTTAAGCCCTGGTCACATAGGACCCCGGAAGAAACACGAATCACCCCGACTCTTTGTTAATTTAAAGTTAACTGCCTCAGAACAACGAGTCGGGTGAATCGTGTTGCTTCCGGGGTCCTATGTGACCGGGGCTTTAGGACTGTTCACAAGCCAATCCATACGACTTGTGCTCAACATGCAACAAACAGATCAAGCGAATAGTTTGACATTTTTTTCTCTAACTAGCTAAAATTTGATACGCCTATTGTAAAGGCCTTTTACGTTGTACTTCCTCTTTCACATGGAAATCATAAACATACAACGAGCGAATGTAGCGCCCTCTGTTGGACATGCTGAATACAGACTAAAACGCCGACACCCATGTGTCCCAACGTCTTTGGACGCTCTCCTCACTTGAGGTTTTCAGGTATCGTGATTCCGATGACGATGAGGAAGGGAAGCTTCGAGGTCCTCGACAACAAGAAATATTCCACTGGCTTGTAATTTCTAAAATATTATGTTAATTGATAAATACCTTCAACGGTGTGACGTCACTCCAAACCTTCAGTCCACCCAACACTGCTCTTCGCACCTCATTGCGTGGTAGATCAGGGGTGTAGTTATCAAATCTATGAAATTGATATATGAAAACAAATTGCGTTAAAATGAATAATAATCATTTCTATGAAATTTACATAGTAACCCCTTGAAATTGTCAACACGGTATACCACGCTATCATACGAAAAAATCGATGTCAAGTCACCTTTAACGAAACAGGTGTACAGTGGGCGATCTTGCAATCGCTAGCCTCTAGGAGGTGTTGAAACTAACCCTTTGTTAGGAATATCATCGGTATGAAGGGTCTTCAACTCTCATTTTTCTATTTGGAATTTGTACACGTATATATCTTATTTTCACGGAATATACATGATTTAAGCTTTATTGTCTTCGAATATGAAGGTAATGAATATATTTTGACGCAATATAATCAGCATTTTTTCGGATGTGAATGTAACTCGGTCAACATCTATGATGCAACTTTATAGTTTCCATAGTAACCCCTTAAAGTTGCCAAGAAAGAAAGAGGGCCGTAAAATCACGATTATTAACACATGTTGCGAGCAATTATAATCACCGTCTATTTTCATCTCAGCATTGTTTCAGGTTGACCTCCTTTTCATGTATTTAGTATTAAATTATGTAAACCAAATTATGTCGAATACATATGGAACAGGATTTTTGGAACATTTAAAAATATTCAATCAACGAAACTCGAACATGAATAATTAAGAAAAGGGTAAAAAAAAAACATTTAAAGTCCAAGCAAACTTTTAGTAAAAGTGAATATATTTATTTTTTCCTTCAAATCTATATAGAATGAAATATAGTATCATGAACATTTTGCACAAAAGACTACAGTGTGCGAAAAATGAACGACTTTTGGAAAAGGTGAAACCTAAAATGTGCAAAATATTTCAGTGTCGTGTTCCCCGACGCTAATTCAAAATTTTCTTTCTTGATAAAGGACAACTTTTCATGCACAGAATTGGATGCAAATTTCAGAATGTTATTGTTGTGTATACCTTTTTATAATTTTATTGTCAAATCTCGGAAATAATTTTGTATATGCCTGTTAACAAGCAAAATATTGTTATAACCAAAAGAGGGCGCTAAATATTGTCAAATGAATCCCTTCGTATAAAAATAGGCTATGGTCTCAAAATATGGATTAGAATTATATGGCATGATAAACATTCCACTAGTTCACATTTCTTAATCTTTACCAAAACTATACTTGGGCTTTAAATGGTGCCCTTTGTAAATTATAATTGGTTACAATTTTCAACAAAGTATTTTCGACAACAAAGTATTTCGCTAGCCTATACTACGCTCACTGAATGTAATTATGTGAGTTATGGCCTCATTGAACGATAACATGATACTTACGATTTACTATCATTGGAATTTATAAAACATTTCCTAAATTGAATCAACGAGTATAGTTTAGCGTATGGTCATAAGATTTGAAAAGTATCCAGATGGTTAGGCAAGAGGGCTTGTCCACCAAATTCTGCGTAGTGGGTAACTTTCTGACCTCAATCATTATCAATCACCTCACAAGAGTTCAACATTATTTACCTAATACCATATCATTGAACAACATCTACAGTAATTAAGTTAGATTATCGAAATAATTTAATTAATTTGAAAAAATATACTCCCTTTTAATCACTTTAAGCCAACACATCTGTGAGCATAAGGGGCCTTGAGAGGTATAAAGGAACTTAATATTTCGGAGAGGTACATTGTAGCTGAAATCGAAGAAACAAAGCCACGTGCACACTTTCAGGGTGAAGCCAAATCTCTTGTGATTATTTTGACTTTAGCAGGGTGAAGTGTTAAGGCGTAACTGTGGTTAATAATGGTCGAAAGTTTTCCTTACAACAATGATAATTAGTTCGTACGAGTACAAAGAATGCACCGTGACCATGGTGACTAGAGTCCGTAATACCCGGGCTGTACTTTTTTTTCCTTGTCAGCCCAGGGGCGCCAAATTTGCTAAACATTCGAGCCCACCCCCCCCCCCC
>BQKZ01000410.1:38374-49116 GCA_036244855.1 Temnopleurus reevesii
TGGTGTGTAATAGTCTGCATTCAAAACCAAACGACAATACTTATTTTGACATTTCTGAAGTCTGTTTACGTCTCTTTTTGTGAGTGACCCCCAAACAGTTGAACAGTAGTCAATGTGAGGTAGAATTAAATTAAAATATAGATTACGAAGTATACGTTTCGTTAGACAATGTTTAATTCTTCGCACACATATAATTGAGTTCATTATCTTTCTGATCAAATCATTAACATGGAAGGACCAATCTAAATTTTGATCCATTTACATGAATTTCAATTTAAAAAAGCACCTTTAAGATTACAAAGTCATGTGTGCTCATTCAAGCACAACATGTAAGATAATATTGATATTCATACAAACTTAACCAGGCAAATAAGAATCACAATTACTTTAACCTACCCCATGAAAACAATAGATATTTGAATGGGGTCGATTTAGTTACAATGTTTATTTCGCGTCGAATATCGTTGGATATTGAAATACATATCTACATATAGTATGCAGTTATCAACGCATACATATTCCGTTGCCATCTATTTTTGGATCTCAACATTGCGATCTGTAAAATGATTACTCGATATTACTTATCCTCGATTACAGCCCCTGACGATGAATAAGCATGTGTTTTCCTGTGTCATGGAGGCCTGGGTATAACTCAACTGAACAATAGATTCGAGAACTAGGGGCGTCATATTCAATCACTGGGAGGTAGAGGGGAAAATGATTTTGGACAAAGTAAACAACTTCATTCAAGTCTTGACAATATATTCATCAACCGCTGTCAACGATTTGCTGTCGAATTTGTATATGTGAAGATTAAAGAACAAGTGATTTTACGGAAATTGCTATGCATGAGTTTATTGGTGTTGTATAAGATGACAATGGTAATTAAGTTGAAGTCCGAAGGACTCTTAGCAATGTCTGACGCCAATCACCCTTCTTCCTTTCCCCCATCTGGACCTCAAATATTTTGAAGGATGATAGTTATTGACCGTGTCTGTATGAAATGACGTTAACCAAAGTCATTGTTTAACTTTCGTTGCTTTACTACTTCCAACGTCAGTATCAGACCACGTTTTGCCTGCAATGAAAGTTGTCTGATGATAATTCATTTCTCTTGACGTTAGGCTGATACGCCTTTCAACATCTATATTTATACCCGCTTTAGACAATTTGCATATTTGGTATACCCCTTTAACTCATACAATCCTTCATGAAGCATGTGTGTGCATATTTCAAAAATAAAATGATATTTCAAACATGACCTGTCACATTGGCAAGAGCTTTGCTGAGTATGCAGCCCTTATAAGTCGCTCCATTACAACAGGGGTGAACGTATATTCTGCCAAAACTCATCGAGCGTCTGTTTAAAATGCTAACAACCTTTGCATTATATTACCTTATGCTGTGCCTGGTCCTTTTTATTTTAACTATGTTTAATGCTTTAATGATGTACTTCGGGGGCTTTTGAATAGTAGTGATACAATAAATGTCAACATCTTTTAGCCTTTATATAATTTCTTTACTATTTGTTTTGTAGGTATGGAAATTAGAAAGATTGGAAAGGAACACAAGTCCAAAATGTTAATTGATGAATATAATTATGTATTCAATGCCGATCACAACGATAATTAAGGAAACATTTTCTTGAACTTCGGAAATATTCGTTATCAATTTGTATTTCTATTTTAACCGATATCACATTCGATGATTTCTTTAAGTACTTGTGCCATTTTTCATAATGATATCTGATATACATTTTAATCCATTCATTTTCCTGACAAATCGTCAGCATAATCAGTTATTTTTGTTGACAGTGAAGGTTATCGGCATTCGATTTTGCTTTTTTTAAAAGAAATATGGAAATCATGAATGATATCAAAATGGCCTCTTCTGGCACGCTGTACCTGACACAGATAGATCCATGCTTGTGGCACGCGTCTCCAAGGATATTCTGTGCCAAATTTAGGCGCCTATTCCCCTCACTTCTTCATGCTGGCCTCGGGGAATATTGATGTGAGCATTGATGATGCTATCCAAGAAACAATCCCTTGAGGCCTTTTAAGCGATGATTGATCAGAGACATCCTTGTATGTTGGTTTGTGACTGTTTCCCCGTCGAGGATTATGACTGACGCATCATCATTGTTAGCTTACATCACCCATGAAGTGTAAATACCAGATTATTATCATATGGGTGTCTGCTGACATGACCACTTGCTGCAATGCAGGCGTAGTGGAACTTCCGAAGTCGAAATGTTATTATATTTCGATCGAATGGGTGATGGATGCATCGTGGTAACAGAAACAAGTATAAAAAGTAAGTCGTATAACAAAAAGCAGCCCCAAAACAGCAAACACGGCAACCCCAAATAATGCACCAGCTTATTTTAACCATACTGGGTATGAGCAGAGTTGACCTGTGTTTCGTATTCAGAATAGAGATGTCATTGAATAATCAGTCCCGTGGACGATTGTTGTTTAAATACAGAATGGGCTTCTTGGTCTGGGAAGATTACCATTATTTATTCTTGAAGTACAGAATGAGGATATTTTTCTCAACAAAAGTTCCATTGAAGCTTTTGAATTTTGGTCCAACAGAAAACGTTACTTTCCATCTAAGCTACATTACAATAAATTTTAAACTTGCTGTTGGGCTATAAAGTTGCTCGTAAGGTTGTTCGTGTGAAATAGATATCTGGACATGATATACCGATATCCCTTTTTATAATTCGATGAAATCCATATATGCCAGAAAATTAGTACCTAAAAACATATTCCAATTGTCCGTAAATTCGTGCGTATCTTCATAACCAACTTTATATGAATCACCCCGCCGGAGCCTCAATATTTTGAACTATGTTTTATCTGCTAGACCCAATTTGAAAGCTTATAATTAAAATGGTAAAATTGAATATTCAATCGAGATGCGCTTCTAAGAGAGAGTTCTTTTCTCATTTCATTTTATGATCAGCTGTTAGGGTGACTTTGCATTCCATCAAAAATCACTTTAATCTAATATTTCCCCAGATTACTAACGGATATTTTGGTCAGCGTTACTGTCTACGTAAGCAAATAAGGACATGACCGAGTGGACTTAGTTATCGTGATAGTTGGCTGTTACCAAGGTAACAATTTATACGAAAATTAAACTGCTCTTTGCAGCTTAGTGCGAGCAGAACGAGAGGTATCCCTTTGGGGATTTGCTGTAAGCTTGGTCATGACCAAATCGTGACGTTTTATTTGGCAGGGTTTGGCAAATTAGGCTTATTAAATTGCAGTATCATAATTAAGGTAACCGATCCGCTGTATATTTCAATCAAAACTCATAAACTGAATGATATGATATCAAATTAAAGTAAAAACAAAAATAAATTTCCTATCGTTATTCAAGGTATATCAGCTTTCGACCAAACTGAAAAAAAAGGATGTGGACATTTCCTGTACAAGCAAAGATGATCTGCAGAGTACAGATACTAAAATAATATACAATAAAGAATTTGCTGTTTAATATATTTTTTAAATATATTTCTATTCCAGAAAATGGAAAACAAATGATCAAAAAAATTACAGAAATAGGCTTAATTAACCATCAGCTTTAATTGTATGAATGTCGTGCATTCATGCAAGTCACATATGGTCCAAGTCACACCGGGCCAATAAGGAACAAAGACCGTAACGATCCATGTTCGAGTCGCAGAGACCCGCACTGATCCGTATCGTAACTGATACGGGTCAATGCGGCTCAAAACAGATCGATTGATAATGATCATGGGTCACTAATGGTAGATAAGGTTGCGGTTCTGTATGGACCCTTAAAAAAATCCGATCTTGTGTGGCTGTAAGTAAAAGAGTGAATTCCATAATCAGCAAAGCACATTCACCCCTGTGGTAATGGAGATACATAGACGGAAAAGGATTGTGAAGTACTGTTAACTGCAAGAAATTCTAAAATTAATCAAGAACTGTGAGGTCTTGTGTGGCTTTAAATAAAAGCCAGTGGGTAAATCCTATAATCAGACAAACACATTCACCCCTGTCTTAATGGAGATACTTACGTGGAAAATGATTGTGACGTTATCTGCAGGTGAATTATGAAATTAATGATGTTTGCCAAATGGCAGGTAATAATTTGACTACGTAAGTGGCGAATTGATGCAACATATTCGTACCCTGGGGCATGCGAATTGAAGGTGTAAATGAATTATACAACAGAAAATGCCATGCAATAACACTTTTCAGTTGCTTTGGAATGATTTAATGCTCGATACGCAAGAATTTGTTAAATTAATTGTCTTTGTAAATAACGAATTCAAATATTAGTAATGGGTGGTAATTAAACATGATGGAAAATTATCACAACCGTGATTACACATTATAGAATTTTGATATTTAGGGAAACTGTTATTTGATATGAAATTTAGTTTTTTTTCCTGTTATATTTTAGGCATTTCGATGAAATCAAAGAAATATGTTGAAGGCAAGCTAAAAATGTGGTTAAGTTAAGGGCTACATCATAATCATTATACATCACCAAAATCGCAGAGCTAAAAAGCCTTAAAAAAGACTAATATCTTACCGTGCCAATCCCGACGTCGTCATCATCATCGTCATCGTCTTCAGCCGATGCTCCAACCAGAACCATTGCCACCATGACAAGATGCAGTAATGCCATCATTAACCCTATCAGTCCTAATAGTTTGTTCTCACTCGACATCTTTATGGACGTTATCTTAAAGTCAAATCAAAATTCTTGTTGAATAAGGACGATAATCCAAGTGATGTTCCCCAGCAGAAAGTTCCGAACACAAACTACTGTAACAATACACAGAAGAATAAAACAAAATGATCTGTAAATCATAGAAATAAAATATCAGTCTTCCTGTCGTGCTGGTTTCATATTGAAAGAAATGATATGTTTGAGTGAATAATAGTGATATAGGGAGAAAGAGTGAAAATTCCCCCTCGTTACAGCATCGAGGGTCGACGGTATCACTGACTCTTGATCTCGTCAAATATAAACCAGCTTGCAGGAATCCGCGCGCTCTCGATCAGTGTTGATCAGCACTGAATCATCATCCTGTTCATTTACATGTATGCTAGCCGTACTATTGTTAGTCTTGTGACAAAGCCTCAAGGGTAATGTGACATTTATTTTCAAACTACAAAACATGAGGCTTGGTTTTGTCACGTATTGAACACTATTTGTTTGGCATGGTTTGTTTTTCAATATATTGAGTGTTATTGAAATCTTGCTAGATATTCAATTGGAACTAAATATAATCAATAAGTCAATCAGAAGATATTATTTTTGTTTTTGACATAGGTAGCAATCCTTGTGGACAACTGTACTGTACAACAATATACATTTATCTATCAATGTCACCATTTGTTTACATGGAGGTAGGTCATTCCTCAGCATTGTAATGTCATGCAAATAAAAACGAAACAAAATTTAAAGAAATTGCATATATTTCTGGCTATTTTTATCAGGGTTGCTGCTGCTGTAAATGTATGCGGCATAGACATTCACTATCATTTTATTAGCAGTTTGCATAAGCAGTTCATGTGGAGGATCATTTTATTAAAATATTTCCCCCAGTTGCTCATTCAAGTATGCATAAGTGCACTCAACGTTTTACGCATTCCTTATGACTAAAAGTGAAAACTATTAAAACCGATTCTAAATGACATAATCATGATAATTATCACTCTCGAAAAGTAGAACCTATCAATGGTATATCCTCGTGGTTTGTATATTCGTGTGCTATGACTTGGGATGAGTAACTGTAATGAAATTAGATTGAAGTGTCAGATTGTCAGAAGACGAAGCTAAGTATCAAGTGTTAATTGACATGTAGGTTTAATAGTTGAGTTGGATGCAGGATGACCAAAACTAAGCAGTCCCATTGAGCCTATTTAAGGGTACTCTGTAATAATGATTTTTGCCAATATTGTTGAACTATTATTCCTTGTTTTGTTCTATTTGTTGTTGCTTTTTGATGGGTTCGTGATACATTGTCTATCCCCTCCCCCCCCCCCAAAAAAAAAAAAGATAATAAAAGGAAGAAATACGTTTATCGAGTTGAAAACACTTATTTTTCCTAACATAGAACATTCCATTATTTTTTTTAACTAAAATTATGCAGTATTTTTTCTTCATTGTGAAATTTCGCAATGATAAGGATAGAATAAAGCCTTATTTTCACCATTAACGTCACTTTTCGACAAACAAACATCCTACTAAGCCCTACCTTCTAAGCTCACCCATGACACAAAACATTTTTATGCAGCAAGAATCCAGAGCCAGCGCAAGTTCTAGATAAATATGTTTGATGTCACACATCGATCAAATTTTTTCCTTCATCACCCCGACCCCACCTACTCAACAACAGTCACCCACACATGCATACACACTCACTCACACACACACACACACACACACACACACACACACACACACACACACACACACACACACACACACAAACGCTCCTTTACTCTTGACCACAATAGCATTGTGTCAGACAGTCAGCATTGTTTCTATACTCATCGATTGCCTTGACGACCATCGTGAACATGACAGCATTATGGAAAGAAATGGAGGTCGTGGTCGAGGTTGAGTTGCTATTCATATCCCCAAAACAAATGAACCTGATGAAGCTGCCTTTGATCAATTTTTCGTTTGCCCCTTCTATGTATGATTTAACTTTCCATCAATGAATATTTGTTTGAATTAAAATAGTTATACAGCTGAAACAATAACAATATTAATTTTTGAAATGACAACGATTAAAGGTTAAGTTTTAATCATTGCAGAGAAGAATTATTTACAATACTGGAACTTTATTATCAATTATCACAAATAAACGCAATTGTCACTTTGTGAGGAATGTTTAAGCAATGTCTGCTAAATACGGGTGCACTCAACTTTATGTACATCAACCATGTCAACGTTACTCATCTTTTCTTGACTCGGCAAGGGGAAATTGAAACTGTTATATCGATTGATGGACAGTCCACTTGTTTTTATTTTATTTTTTTAAATACTTTTTACGTAACAAAATATTTTATTACCTTATTTCATTAAAGCTAGTTCTATCTTGTTTAAATCAGTGACCAAAATTTTACCAAATGCTGTTCATTCTATGGTATGAACCAATAAAATATGTAGTCATATCGGGATACCTTAATTAGCGTATTATGAATAACTCGAACTCATATAGCTATTTTCTATTTTACTCGTATTTTACTCGTATCGCTTTTTAATAGATCTTGTGTTTTTACGGCTTCTCCAGTTTTTGATGGAGGGGGGGGGTGATGGTAGTTTGCAAGTACAAACCCTAGACTTTCGGTGTGTGAGTGCGCAGAGCATGATACAGTGTATGCAATGTATGACTACATCACACACATACATCATTGCTCTATCCTCAGTCCTTGGGGAGAGCATGCAGACACACACTATGAGACACACAGTGCATACCCTGTATCATTCTCTGTGTATGCGCACAACGAAACCCAAGGATCTGCTTGCGCGCGCCGGATGGTGGCCTTTACAAAGTGCATTCATTCTTATGACTTCATTTAAAATGTTGCATTCTTTGCAAGACGTAATAACTTTTATCAGCGTTGGTTTCTCTTTGCAAAGACGTGTTCCTACGTCTTTGGTTTTTGTAATCAAGAATCGAAATAATGATTCACCTAATCACCCACATGCATGTTTTACCTATCTCAGTATATGCATATGCATCACCGGGCCTCCTACTCCTTCCGAGCACCTGGTCAAAGCTATCTCGTTGTCATGGTTTCAAGGTTCCGGGAAAACTAATGAACGAGGTCGAAGCTATGACGAATAGATCTTAGATGAACAATCCCATTATTGCCTTCGAAAATCTAATTTTAGTACATTTTGACATCTATTTGAAATCTAGAACTGAATATTTGGCGATTAAACAACTTTTTAGATATATTGTTCATTGTGTCTTTTTTTTTCTTTTTTAAAAATTTCTGTGTGTGAGCGCCATTTTTGTCTTGGCGTGTCCTTGCGGGCATAATATCTGACAACAAAATGTTTTCTGAATATTATGATTTTGAATCGAGGTTAGGCATAATATTGTCTAATTTATTATTATTATTATTATTATTATTATTATTATTATTATTATTATTATTATTATCATTATAATTATCATTATCATTATTATTATTGTTATTATTATTATTAATATTATTATCATTATTATTATTATTATCATTATTATTATCATCAATGTTATTATTATAGTTACTATAATTATTATTATTACTACTAAAAGATGAACTCGATTTCAGTTTCAAAACTGAAAATGTGACTGAATATTTGTCTTGCATTCTATACTTGAACTGAATTTATCAGCAAATTCTTTTTAAAAAAAATGTATAAAGCCACAAAATGTGGTTAACATGTAGTGTGATCTCGTCATCAGATACCATTAGTCTCTTATTTCTCGTAATTGATAAGGGCAATTAAACTAAATACCCTCTAGAGGGTGTGGGCGTTGTTTTGTGTACTTTGGTGTACCCAATTTTATTGTCAAAGAAATGTTTTAAAAATCAGGGAGTTATATAGTGTCCCATTTTCCTCGTTAATCTGGCCATATTTAGGACAATTATATAAACCATACTTCCTTTTAAAGAAAAGTAGACAAGGAATCAAAAAGATTCATCCCAAAATGCTTGCAGAACCAAAATGCGTCTACTTTTCAAGTTAGGCCATTTCATTTTGGGAAACACACACACACAAATTTGATCTCACATTGCTCCACAAACAGTGTCATAACTTTTGACGGACTGGACCGATTCCTCAATGCCGACTTCCACCTTGGCGACCGTAGCCAACGTCTAGCCAGCATTCATGAGATTCGAATGACGTTGATAAAGACGCTAAGCTGACTTTATGACGCCTTGTACGTTACAAGTGAGACTGGACGCCTTAAACGTTTGTCTAGCGTCTTTCCTCCATATTTCTGCGTTCACAGAGCATCTTTTAAAGGTGAACGTTTATGACACATGAATGCTTAATATACGGTACCTATAGGGGGACTTTGGGCCATGACGATTGCAGTATGATATATTACAAATAATGACAATCTGATATTTATAGTACCGTTTTAATGATAGGGTTGAAATGAGAGACCTACCTCTGTGTTCGTTTTTTGTTGTTGTTTTTGTTGAATTACTCAATAATTAAAATCATATGTAGCGATAACATGATAAGTTTGCAAAAAGCTGATTGAAAAAAAAATAGTGCAAATAAGCAAACAAAATTCAAACCATTAGCGATGTCTTAAAGAATTAAGAAATGTCACGCGATTGAACTTTTCTGCTGTCTTTAAGCGTTGTGGTTTCTTAGAAAAAATGTTGAAAGTACAACGCACAATGCAGTTCGTAAATGGTCTTGGTGTTGTTGATATGAGTATCAGATTGTGTTTTTTATATTTTGATCGTTTTGCACTTCGGACAGAGAAACCACTACTCCAGATCACATTTCACTGATGGATGGACAGCATCTTCCCCTTGCTTACAAGGAGGTGCCTAAAGATGTTGCATAGTATTATTACTAGTTTGTCCAATCCTTTTCATCATGTTCATGGAGGTTACAAGTATCTAAACCATCAATACATACTGAAATGCGAATTGAAGGCTTATTTCACTTGCACTTACTTACTTTCTCAAAGTTATTTTGTCATCATGAAAACAACTCTTGCAAGTTTTTTTTTGTTTTAATGACATAAGATGCGTCTTTTACAGCTTGTATTGCATGCAATGCCTTTAATGTGTAGATGTGCATTTTACTAACTGTTAGCTACCCTGTAAAAACTGTGGAACTGGTGTTATCCGATATGGATACCTGGCCAGTTATGGTTAACACCACGGGTGTTAAATCAAAACCATTCTGGTATTCCTATCGGATAACACCAGTTGAATTTTATACTCGCCTTTTTGCAGTGTATATATCATTCTGTAACATTATCCCATCCCAGTATTACACGTTCGATTATTGTTTAGGAATTACATGTTATATCAAATTTCCAAAGGTCATTACAACCTCTAAACGTGCCAACATATAAATATAATTGTATTTTCATTATATTGTTTATAACAATCATGACAATGTATTTTGTATATTTTCAGCAAGAGCCCTGAGCGTGTATAGTGCAATATTGACAAACTATTCGAAATGCCTTAATGATCAACTGTGAATTTGTCATTAAAATGCCATTTATTCTTCAAGCTGAAGCTCCCAATGGTTCCGAAATAATTATTTTCTTCTCGGTATTGAATCAAATCCAATTAAATCCATTGTTGTGTTCCCCTTTTAATGAATGAAATGAAAAAAAAAAAACAATTCTGCACTATTTGCTATTGTCAGCATCATAAATGTCAAGTAAGTAGGAAACTACACGACCCGACACTTTAGTTCCGGCAAATGCAGGACCTATTCATTCGCTAGGTGTAGGTTTAGGATTGGGATAGGATTTATGCCTCAGGTTTATGTGGGGATAATGGTTAGAGTTAGGGTTGATTTAATAAAACTTGGCTTAAACATGTTAAAGGTTGTATACTACGTACCGTATGTAGATTATTCATCGGAGCAATTATCTTTGGCACAAAGTCATTCCCATTTCCATATCCACGATGAGTATTGTGCCATAGTCAGTGGTACGTCAATGGAGTAGACCAGCAGAGGATTTGTTCTGAAATCCC